>OX638373.1:17489371-17729291 GCA_951812925.1 Calliopum simillimum | reverse complement strand
GAAGTCGTTTTAAATGAGTATTTGCACAATTTTTCCAAACGGGACAAGCATACGTCAGAATTGGCCTAATACATAATTTGTAAAGCAGCATTTTGTTTTTAATGCTTAGCTTAGATTTTTTGTTCATAAGCGAATAAAGACTTCTGCTGCAACTAGTTGCTTTAATGCAGATGCTTTCTATATGCTGTTTAAATATAAACTTCTCATCAAGAATAACTCCTAAATACTTGACTGAGTTAGAAAATGGTATTAAGTTCCCATGCACTGAAAACGATCTAGTGGGAATTCTCTTAGGAGATTTGTTAAATGGAAATATTATAGCTTGGGTTTTTTCACTATTAACTTTAATTTTCCACTTGTCAAAATATTTAGTAGCTTTGGACAGAGCACCCTGCATTTTTTTCACAATAGCATTAGATACTTTACCCGATATTAGAAGATAATGTTCACCTAGTCATGCTCTACAAAAGTTGTCCTAAAAATATTATGAAAAAATGAACAGTTTTGAAGTAACGGGCAGTCAAAGTGACTTCCCTTTTTTTAGTCAATTTTTCGACCTTTGATCGAAAACCGGCTGGGTTTTTTCCACTACCGATTCCAAATTTTTTTTTTGAGATCTTATTTTTTTGACCTCTACTTGAAGGAAATGGACGGGGAGCAAACAAATTCTCAACTTTGCACATTTCATATATCTTGTGGGCGCTCTACTGTTCATCTAATTTGTACGTTATATACGAGTCGTTCCACGGTGGATTTTCATTCATAATTTTTTTTGACCCGAATTATTCTTTTTCGCATTATTTGACTCAAAATAAAGGACACGTATTTTTTCTTTTCGTCAGGATATGCACATTTCTCAAGTTATGAATTTTTCAATTTCAAAAAAAGTTCCTCTTTATACTTGCTAATATGCAAAAGAAATATTTAATTAACAATGTATCAAAACATGATGAAATGTATGCTTTTTTCTCAGCTTTCGAATGAAGGATATTACAAATCGATCCAAGTAATTGTTTATATAAAAAAATGACATTTTCCTAAACAAATTAATTTTTTTCAAATTTGGCACTGTTTTTTTTTCGATTTTTTTGCGGGAAAATATTTTCTTAACACTTTTGCAGATACCCTCAAAATTTCAGAATGGATCGTCAAGAATTGTGGCTGCAATGAATTTTTAAACTTGTGCGTTCGCCATGGGAAATGCGCGCGCGATAAAATCCCACCGCAGTCTTATGCAAGCGCAGTAGCTACTTATTATTTAAAAAAAAAAATAAAAATTTTTATTAAAAATTGCGCGTGCAATTTGACTAACAAAACTATTTGTTGGATATATTGGGTGTACAACTTAAAAACCGGAATTTTTTAGCGAAATTTGATGCTTTATTGTGGAAAAATGTTACAATATATTTTATTCAAAGTATTGTCCATTGGAAGCTACAACATTTCCCCATCTTTCAGGCAATTTATGAATTCCATCCCAAAAAAATTGCGTCGGCTTGGCGGCCAAAAATGAATCTATCCAATTTTCGATATCTTGAACTTAAGTGAAGCGTATTCCTGATAGGGCATTCTGCATCGATCGGAACAAATGGTAGTCTGATGGTGCAAGGTCTGGGCTATAAAGCGGGTGAGGCAAAATTTCCCATCCGTTGTTTTCCGTTGTTTTCCAGGTAATTTTTGACTGGGGCAGCAATATGTGGCCGAGCGTTGTCATGATGAAAAATTATTGCTTCGTGTCTGGTCGCATTTTCCGGGCGTTTTTCGATGATGGCACGCTTCAAACGTATTAATTGTGTTCGATAGAGGTCACCTGTGAGCATTACAGAGCATTACCTTGGCACCATGGATAATTGCCTTTGGCAGGGAAGGTCCTGGTTGTCCGGGCTTCATATATGAATGTTGAATTTCGGGTTGTCGTAATGGATCCATTTTTCATCCCCAGTCACGATCCGATGCAAAAATGACTTTTGGCAGCAGTTTTCGTTGCAAAAAAATGTCCCAACAGAACCTCCCGCAAATGCTGTCTTTTTCTCGAATTTTCGAAGTTATTCATCGTGAAAAATAATAATGATGCACACAAGATAAAATTGTTTTGTTGACTGATTTTGACAGCTGTCAAATGTACCTTCAAAATGACATATATATAAAGTTCGAGCTTTCACGATATTTGTTAGTACGGACATCCACCGTCAAATTCCGGTTTTTAAGTTGTACACCCAATATTATAGACTGATCCGCGGCCGAAGGCCGCCGCGAAGCCGGTGTTGGATGTCTGACGGGTTTAAATCCTGAGCAGCGGCCGCAGGCCGCCCACTTACCCCTACTTTTATGTAAAATTACTGTTGTTGTAGTAGTAGTAAATTTGTTGTTGTTGTAAAGTAGTTGTTGTTGTTGTTGTTTTTTTTTTCGTCTGGAATTGTTGTTATTCAAAGTTCCTTATTTCAAGAAAATTGAATGGTCCATTTTTTTTTAAATGAAAAGCTTTTCTTTTGGCGATGGGGCATTTAAATAGCCTATAATTATTGAATACTTTCTTTAGTACAAAATGTTTTTTTTTTCGAAATCGTTCTGCTAGCTTAAACTTAACCTAGCAGAATCTTTTTTTTTTTTTTTTTTTAATGGAAAGCTTTTTATTTGGCGATTGGGCATTTAAATAGCCTATAATTAGCCTATGATTATTGACTACTTACTTTAGTTCAATATACGTCCCGTATTAAGTTTAAGCCAGCAGAGCTATTTTTTTATACCCTACACCCAGGGTATATTCACTTTGTCCTTCCGTTTGTAACGCAGAGAAGGAGGCGTGGCAGGTATAGAAAAGTATATATATTCTTGATCAGCGTCACCTCCTGAGTCGATATAGCCATGTCCGTCTGTCTGGCTGGCTGGCTGGCTGGGTGGCTGGCTGGCTGGCTGGCTGGCTGGCTGTGTGTTGAAATACACTTTTTGGGAAAACTGAGCAAGATAATTCAATGAAATTTGGTACACTGCCTCCGTCGTCAAAGTTAGCTCGGGGGATTGAAAATGAGCAAAATCGGTCAACGGACACGCCTACCGCCCATACAAAAATTATATTCAAAATGCAATTTTAGAAGTATTTTTCACGACAATGCAACCACAATACATATAAGTACTACGAATTGTAAGCGCAAGCTCTGATAAAAAACTGAGCGAATTCGGACAAGAGGGCGTGGCACCTCCCATATAAGCAAAAGCTTCAAAACGCTATACTGAAAGCGTTTTTTGAGATATTCGAACCAACTTTGACTCGGACACTAAGAGTCATAAATGAAAGCTCTCAGCAAAAATTGGTTGAAATCGTACAAGGGGGCGTGGCACCTCCCATATAAGCAAAAGTTTCAAAATGATATACTGAAAAAGTTTTTTGAGATAATCCAACTAAATTTCACTCTGACACTAAAAACTATGAATGCAAGCTCTGAAAGAAAACTAAGTGTACTCGCACAAGAGGGCGTGGCACCTCCCATATAAGCAAAAGCTTCAAAACGCTTTACTGAAAGCGTTTTTTGAGATATTCGAACCAAATTTGATTCAGACACTAAAAATTATAAATGAAAGCTCTCAGCAAAAATTGGGTGAAATCAGACAAGGGGGCGTGGCACCTCCCATATAAGCAAAAGATTCAAAATGCTATACTGAAAGAGTTTTTTGAGATAATGCAACAAAATTTCACTCTGACACTAAAAACTATAAATGCAAGCTCTGAACAAAAACTGGGTGTACTCGGACAAGAGGGAGTGGCACCTCCCATATAAGCAAAATTTTCAAAATACTGCAGTGTAGGGTATTTATTTTTTGGCCAGGCCAAAGTTTACACCCTTACTAGTTTTTTTTAAAATGAGGAGCCTAAAATTCGGCGTTTGGGCCCAAAATTAGCCTATAATTAGCCTATAATTCTGCCATATTTTTTTTTCAGTTCTGCCATTTTTGCTCTGCTAGCTTAATGTACCTAGTCTGGTCATTATTCCAGTGAAAGCCTTGCACTGCATCTTGTACTATGAACGCATAATTTTCTGCAAAAGCAATATGCACAACGACCTCTTCCGGAACAAGCTGTGATTTCAAATTTCTAATGAAGTGTGATTGTTCCTTAGCCACATAATCGTTGAACAGTAATTTCAATATTTGCTCTGAAACACTATCAATGAATTCATTAGGAAACTGTTGAAAACTACCTTGGGACTCTTTTCCATTACATGTAATCCATTGACGATAAGAAATATTTGTAACATTATTTACTGAAAAAATCTGCTGCATCAAACTTTTTAATTCTTCGATTCCTGGACAAAAACTGCAAATTTGATTATAACAATCAACAGATGCTGGGCTGCATAAAATAACTTTAAACACTCCATGTAACTACCAACTTTGATGGCTTGATTATAGGTGAGCTTCTTCAACTTTGCTTCTTTAACAAAAGGGAGGGAGAAATTTTATTAGCGTGCAGATAACCTTTAAAATCGAGTCTTTTATTTTCCAGCGCATCAGTCATATCGAGCTCCTGAGAGCAATATGAAAGTCTCCACTCTGAAAATTTCATGACTATAAAAGGACACTTTGACGAACATTTTGAGGCCGTTTGAGATAAAAATTTTCAGGGCCCACGATATGAAAAGTAGAAAAACAAATCTAAATAAAAAAAAAAACATATTGCGCATGCGGAAAAAAAGAAACAAGTTTCTCCATCTTCATCATGCCTTGAAAATGCACTCATTTCGAGTTATTCACGCCTGAAAATCATTAAATAAAAAACCGGAAAATCGCTCTACACAGAAAAAAAATATAGGTCAAACCAACCGATTTCAACGATAGAAATTGCACCAACCCGCAGTAAAGGTTAAAATGACTGTGCAGTCCAGTAAAATTACTGTGAAAATAGTACTGTACAGTAACTGTTAAAATGTTTAGGTACTGTGAAAACAGTTAATTTAACTTAGATTTTCGATAGAAATTGCACCAACCCGGAGTTTTTGTATTTGGACTGTTGAACTCTGTAAATTTACAATTTGCTCGGTTAAGAAACCATTCGAAGCAGTTACAGTAAAAATAACCTTCTAGAAAGGTCAGCTAACAATATAAACTGTTACAATACAGTTAAAACTGTTTCGCAACGGTTTAATAGTTAGCACCCCAGAAGGGCTGTAACTAGCTGTTTCCAAAAAGCCGTAGAAATTGTAGGAAACAACTTCTACGGCAGCACCATTTCAAATGGCAAAATATTAGTACAACTCTAGCAAACTTATGTTGATTTATTCTTAAACAATGTGAGAATGTTATGAACCTGTTTTTAACAAACTTTTATTCATAGGAAAAAAAAATTTATGGAATATAAAATGTACAGTTGAATTCAACTGTAGAAAAGTAAAACGAATTTTGAGATTTTGAATTGTTGTTTTTGTTTCCTATAGAAAATTGGAAAAACTATAGAATACAAAATTTATAGTTAATTTTACCGTTTTTCTGTGTACATAATAATCTGTTTAGTGGGTTTATCGCAACCAATTTCCGTAAAAATTTGAATGGGTCATCGGAACCTCTTTCCGGGGTAAAAATCGATTTTTATTTTTCGTCGTAAAACTTCGCATGGATCCGTATATTTCTTCTTTTAATTCTTTTTTTAATATCAACTAGTTTAAGGGCCTTAGCAGCGATCGCGAGTCGGTTAGTTTCGTCAGAAAAACGAAATGAATCGGCAGGATTTGTAGCACACCTGAAATCACGCGAAAGTAAAAAAAAATTGCATATTTCATGTTTAATCGACTAAATTGCAAACACAAATAAAAATTAGAAGTGAAACCGATTTGAATAAATTGCTTTAACTTATAAGTCATTATAACTATGTATTTTAATTTTCTTAAGCTTGCGACTCTGCTGATTTGCAGAGTCGGCTGCATTTCCGTAAGATGGTTCACGAATGATTGATTCGCCAAAACCAAGGCTACCAATTCAGAATTTTAAGCTAAAATGTCAATCTTGAAGTTTGAAATATCTAGAATCAAGGCTACCAAGTCACAAATTCAGAAATTACCAACAGGAAACTGTTTATTGGTTTATAAATAAATAAATTAATTAATTAATGAAAAATACAGAAGTGATAACCTACTTATTTTTATATTTCATTTCTTAAATTTCTATTTCACATAGTTTAAGCTCTTAATTTTCTTTGTGCCTTTGCATTTTGTCTCGGGCATCTTGGATTTTGCGCTTTTCTTTGAGGGTTTTAAGTTCGTAGCCTTTTCTTTTGTATTTTGCGATGTCATAAAGATGTACCTCTATCTTTGTAATTGCAAGGGTGTTTTCTTGAGTTGCTGTTTGTTTATTTAAGAGCTCCAATCTTTCTTTTTCCCTAACATACTACGAAAAGTGCGTGTAGGTTCAAATATTAGTCAGTTGCCATTTTTAAGTAACAATCCTTTAACAGAAAAGTAAAGGCATTCAGATTTATTAGTCGCTTATTTTTGAACCCACAAATTGTTTTAAACAACCTAAAATATTATTCAAAAAAAAATTTTATAAATTAGCCGTTCAAAATGACAATGGTGCAACTCCAAATCGAGACAAAAGTAATGTCATAATATTAATTGGCTGACATTTTGTTAGGGATGAATAAAATTGATTTCTATTTTCACGAAAAATTTACTTGATGATATGGAATTTTTGAGATTAAGTTAAAAAAATGATATCGACCAAATGACCGATCATTATGGCACATAATTTATATGACATTACTTTTGCCTCGTTTTGGAGTTGCACCATTGTCATTTTGAACAGCTCAAATGTTATACGTATAATACTTTAGAAAAAATCAATTTTTTTTTTCATTTCCTGAAAAGTTTCAAAATTCGTAAAGTGATCTTTGTGAAATTGCATATTCATTAATTTTCTTTGAAATCCAAAAAAAAAAATAAACGATTGAGAACAACTTTAAAGAATTAAAAAACTCGCTTTTCATACAAATTACTAAAGGCCGCTTTATACTATACCATAAAGTATTACAACACGTCAGAAAAAAAGTGTGATAGAATTTCATTATACTGTCAATTGCGTATTAATGTGGGGAAGAGTGTCAAATTTCATGTTTAGACTATAAATAAATATTTGTTTTATATTTGCAAAGAAAATGGACAAAAAAAAAGCCATTGTGACCACTTTAATTTGCTATCAAAATTAAAGAAAGCTAAACAAAAGAAAAACGATGCTTTTATTTTCTTATTTTTTTCCAAAACTTTTTTTTTTTTCACATTAAAAATGTATGATGGAATTAGAAATGTTTTAAAAATTCAAATGTATAAACGACTGCCAAAAAAATCAAAACGCTTTTTCATTAGATATATAAATATTTATTAAATAATGACAAGGATTTCGTTCCTCCGGCGTTCACCTTAAGAACTATTCATAACTGTTATTAATGAATTGGAATTTCAATTTCTACAAAGTTTTCAGATTCTTCTGGATTCAGGACATTGAAACCAGAAAATAAATTTTGCAGAGCATAACAAGCGTTGAGTATTTGCGTAGCTTTTTGTGGAGAATAATGCAATTTTCTTTCACTTAAAAGACATCGAAAGCGAGTTTTTAAAACACCAATACTTCTCTCCACAATATTCCTAGCCTTAGCATGTTTTTTATTGAAAGTTGACTTTCTGCCGTCACCATTTGCATTACGGAATGGAGTCATCAAATAGGGACGCAAGGGATATCCAGAGTCACCTTAACAAAAAAAAACAAAAAGGTTTTGCATTTTTTATGTTTTTTTTTAAGAATTGCTTACCTAGATACATTGCGCTTCGTTCACCATTTCTGTACATTCTCCCTAAAATTGTATTTAGTTCACTGTTATTCCAAACAAAGGAGTCATGTGTTGAGCCCGAAAATCTACCATCAACGTATCGTATCAGCATATTGTGGTCGCAAATCTGCATTATAAAAAAATTAGAGAATACTTATAGACTTTTTCAAGTTTTCACATACAATCATTGCATTCAGGCTGTAAAAGCCATTTCTGTATAAATATTGATACTTCAACTCAACCGGTGCAACGATGCCAATATGAGTTCCATCAACGCATCCAATGACTCCAGGGAATGAAGATTTTCTAAAAAAGAAATTTTTTGCCTCTTGCTTCTCGCATTCTGTCATTCATGTTAATGAACTCGGGGCAAATGACTGTCTCAAATATTTTTAAAATTTCTTTTAAAACTGCTGAAACTGTAGTTTGAGCAAAGCCCAACTCAAAGTCATTTCCAACACTTTTTTGATAGGAGCAATCAGCGAAAAAGCGTAGAGCACAAGCTAATTTTAAAATCGGAGGAATGGATGGAATTCGATATGAAACAAATAAGCTTTTTATTTTGTCCAATATAAAAACAAAAGCTTCTTTATTCAATCTAAAATAAGATACAAATCTGAAAAAAAAAAAAATAAAAAAATTTATTATATTGTTGTACGTATACTATTAGTGCTGTGGAAAATTGATTTACTTACAGTTGATTTGGAAGTTCAAGAGGATTAGATGTGTCTCTAATAGTTCGTCGCATTCTTTGAATGCTGTTCTCTAAAAATTCGTAATCGTTTACGCTGCTTGCCATATTTATTTTAGTATTTGAAACGAAAAATTCCTCAAAATCTTATTTTAAATATCAACACTACACTGAACTTTCTTATGTCAACGCAAAACAAAAATGACGAGTTTACTGAACATGAAAGTCTCTGTCTGTTCAATTCTAATTTAAAATTTCAGCACTGCACTGATCGTTCTTACGTCAAAGCAAAACAAAAGTATCGAGTTTACTGAACAAGAACGTCTGTCTGTCTGTTGCATTTGCCGCTTTGCTGCCGCATCGTTTTATTTGCATATTTTTATTTGCATAAAGCAACTTGTGCAATTTTGAATTTTTATTGGAATTTCCATATTTATTACAGAAAATTTGTGTAGTTTTGTCTTTTTTAATAAATTCTTTTATTTTTTACTTGTTTCTTTGAGTTATTTATCCAAAACTGATGCATTCGTTTAGTCGTCACATACATTTTGTATTCGCCGGATTTTGGCATTTGCGGCGAACGAATTTTAGCCGACTCGGCAACCATGCTTCTTCTTTTTCACATTCGCTTGATTTTGACATTTGAAGTGTGGTTGTGTTTGAGTTTTTACATAGGCAAATTAACACATTCGTTAACCATGCTATGAAAAATTTTGTCGAGTCGGTTCGTTGACGAGTCGGCAAAATTTCGCCGACTCGCGAACGGTGCTAGGGCCCTAAAAGTTATTTGAGATAAATCGTGCACTAACTTCATTGTGCGAAAGCCTTATTGTTTTGTCATCTTATCTAGATCAAAATTTATTGCAGAAGCAACTTTCTGACTCAAAACTTGTTGGATGAATTGAAAAAAGATAATTTGAAGTTTTTGGAGGAAATAACCCCTATCACCACCATTACAAAATGTCTTAATTTTTTTCATTAAAACGTCGGATAAATTAAAAGAATTTTTAATTTTTCTTTTAAGTTTGTTGCTGTTTTCATTTTAATTGTTGTCTACTGTTCTCAATTTCGCAAAAAGTTTCACTTTCAAATCTAGAGAGGATACGTTTTATCTCTATTTTAATAAGATCTAAAGATGGAGCTTCACAGGAGTCATAGTTTTGTTCATAAATGTTATTTAGAGTTATTAAAAATGAATAAAATCCGATGGTTTAAAACAAAGTCTTAAAGAAGAAATCCCGGGATTGGTATTAACGAATCCCGGGATTTTCGGTACTGTAAAAAGGCCGCGATACCGGGACTGAAATCCCTAGCAAGTACATTTATGCAAAAAAGTTATAACATTGAAAGTTTTGTTTAAAAGATGTCAAAGTCAAAAAATTATGATTTGATACAAAAACATATAGTGGAGTATCTGGGGCTTTTAACCTAGGATTTCTGTAAGAGTGAATGAATTTGTATGGTCGAGTATTTTCTACTATAAAAAGAAAAGTTAACCAAAAATTTTTTTGTGGTTTTGATTTGTTTATTATTTAAGCAATTACTATAAAAAGTTAATACAACACTAAATCAAAAATAATTGTAAAATTTTGCAAACCATTTTTTCTAAACTAATTTGCTGAACCCCAAAAACGCAATTATTTCTTTTTTCCATAGGACCGTTCGCGAGTTGTTGGAAAATTTATATTTTCGAGGTTATAACTTCATAAACATCAATATATTTTGTATTAGAGCTGCGACATCGACATCGATTGATTGATGAAACATCGATGTTTTACAAAAACATGGACTGTTTTTAACATCGATGTTTAGAGTTCGATTTTTTTGCAAAATCGATTTTTAGCGTCGATGTTTTTATTCGATGTTTTCACAAATTTTGTTCAAGCAATGCGCATTCAATATTCTTTTAATGGTAATGAAAAATTTTTCACTACTAAAAATTAAAAAAATTGTCACCTCAGATCAGTTTTTTGCAAATATTAGAAAAATATTGGTGGACTATTTAAAATTGTTTTCGTACGAGTTATAGCTTAGAAGATATCTAAATTAGAAAACTGGCCATGTTGGAAGCGTAAATATGCGGCTTATATGTCTTCATACAAATTTGTTAATCTTTAAATTGGCGATAGGGAATTGTATCTATAAATGATAAGCCTATTGTGTACATTGAATTTACCGTTTAGGATCTATTCCATAAAATAAAAGAAAACGTAGAAAAACTGTTTTTTATATATATCGTCAATTTACAAGTGAAAGTACTGAGTTAGTTTACCCAAGTTTGGAGTTATTTGGTAATCCTTGTCTAAAGTATTAAACGTTAGTTTGATAAGACCCATTTAGCCATATCTCTGTTAAAAAATGGTTACTTTCATCATACAAGTAAAAGCAAAACAACGATTTCCATACAAAAAAACAAAATTTAATTTATTTTCTTAGCGATTCGAGCCAAATGGGTCTTCCTTCGTCGATAAAAAACAGATAAAGATTTTCAAATGTATCAGAAAAATTAAGCTTTATATTCTCAGGACCTCACAGGGTCATCCCAAATCCAAAAAATGGTGTTTTTTTTTCAACTAATTTTCAGGAGATTTTATCTCGAATACTATTAAATGAACGATATGAAGCGTCTTAGAAGCAAGTGTACCAGTCTTTCAAGTCCTTCGAAATGTCAAGCACTTTTTGATTCATCGATTCATTTTCCTACAAGGTGTCCCGTTTTTCCTTAAAGATAAAAATTAAATTTATTTTTTCGTAAAATTTTTTTTTACATAAAATACTAACAAAAATGATTTATTTAAAGTAAATTAAAGAAAAAAACTATACAGAAATCATCCATGGTGAATTTTGAACAAATTTTGCTATTTTGTGAAAAAAATAGTTCAGCCAAACTATGTAAACAAATCTATTTTGACCAAATTTTGATCAAACACGGCTCATTTGGTTCTTAATTGAATTTAGATAAAAAAAACAATACTTTGGATTTATGCAACTTCTTTTCTTTTAGTCCCTAATGAAGCCCTCAAAAACCTACAAATTCTACTGAAATGTGTACTTAAAAATTGAAAATAATGTTACAGAGGAAAAATTAAAAATAGCGCCGGAAAATTGTGCATACCCCCCACGCCTCCCAAGAAAAATTTCCGCCTATTTTTAACTTTTAGGACCAATGGGACATATGTGTCCCATCATTTTTTTCATACTTGGAACTAAAAAAATTAATTTCTGAAAACAAATTTGAATACAAAAAAAAACTACAAACTTTCCAGTGGTTCAGGAGCGGTCTGGAAAGGGTTAAACATTTTTCTAGCCTAAAAATTTACCGACTTTTAGTAAGAATCCTTTTTTTTCGATTTCCCAATAACTTTGAATTACAAAACAGCTATAACTTTCCTGTTTCTTGGCAGATCGAAAAAGGAGTTCAAAGACAAAGGTTAGCCATAAAATTCTCAAATAGAAATGTCTTTAAATAATGTGAAACAAATGTAAGTAAAAAAATTTTTAAATTTTTAATAAGTTTCAAAAAATATTTTTATTAAGTATTTTATTAAAATAATGAACATTTTTTTTAGGTAGAGTAGAACGGGGCAATGTCGTGCACTCATGCTCGTAAAGCCGTACATCTCAAGCGAATGCGACGAGTAAGCATCCGATCGAATGATAAATTCGTTGGTTACATCCATGTGTAACAACATTTGTGTAGCGAGAAATTGTGTTTGTGTAAGTGAAGAAAAAAAAAATGTGCACGACATTACCCCCCTCAAAATTTGTGGGGTAATGTCGTGCATTGTTTTTCGAGTATAGTAAATGTACCAAAATGTGTGAGAAATGATAGGTAGTGGTTATATTAGTGGAGATTTAGCATTATCATGTATTTATTCATTATTATACAAGTGTGAAGTACATAATATGTTGTGTAGAGTAGAACGGGGCAATTTCGTGCACTCAACTTTGACATGCTCGTAAAGCCGTACATCTCAAGCGAATGCAACGAGTAAGCATCCGATCGAAAGATAATTTCATTGGTTACATTCATGGGTAACAACATTTGTGTAGCGAGAAATTGTGTTTGCGTAAGTGAATGTGCACGACATTACCCCAATGGTCGTTTTAAAGGTCAACTTCGATAACTCGGTGAAGCCCAAAATTTTTTTTTGAAAACCAAATACTTCTTTTGGCAGGATATTTCGTTTCAGAAAACACTTACCTGGTATATTTTCCCGGAAGGAAAATTATTTTTCTGACCCGATAAAAAAACACTTATCGTCCCGAAAGCGTGCGTTTTGAAAAAAAGGTTACTCTGTAGAGACGAACTGGTGAAAATTGCTAGTATTATATGCATAAGCTCAGTAGGTCAGCAGGTCCATACCTTACGAACAGTTGGTAAATCATTCAATCCTTTGGGCTAAAACAGCCAGTGCACGACATTACCCCCTGCACGACATTACCCCGTTCTACTCTATATAAGAATATTCAAAAAGTTATGGCCGTTATAATTTGAAATTGAAGTGGAATATTTAAATTAATACAGAAATATGCAATGCTTGAACACCGTAGCAATTTTTTCCATTTATAAAAGTATGTTTTGAATTTTACTGTACCATATTCTAAAAAGGGTTTGAGACATATTTGATTCGTTTCGTCAGAGTTTGCGACGAATTATTAAAGTAATCGATGTTGCCAAACATTGATCTTTTTTTGGCGATGTTTCCTTAACATCAATGGTTAATTCAGAAAACATCGATGTGGCAGGCCCACTCCAATTTTTGGAGAACTGGTAAGTTACACCTGTAGCTTTTTTTGCAAGAAAAATAAAAAATATCAAAAACGACGTAATTTGGGAAACTCAATTTGAAATTTTTTTCAGTGTAAATATAAAAAAAAAAGAATAATTTTTGCTAGTTTTTATTTTAAAGACTGTTTCAAGACAAATCATTTGACACCATAAAATTGAGAGTTAGATAAATGCAACTGAAGTTATAGCTTCTCAAAAAAAACTAACCTAAAAATTTCAAAGTCCCATATCTCCGCCATTTTTTTAAATTTTGAAAAAATATTTGGTAGTAATTTTTCTCACTATGCTACTATTGCTTATGCCAATTTATAGCTAAATCGGGTGCCATCAAAAAAATCTTGATCGTTTTGAAATGGTTTACATCTATTAAAAAATAAATAATACATGTTAGTCAAATTAAAAACTTCCGTTATCAAACTTAAATTATTGTTACAAAATTAATAAAATTTATTTAAAAAATCTGTAATTTTAGATTGTTTCAATTTAAATGAAGTTTTTAAAGTCATTTCTTCAATTTTGTCAAACAAAAAGTTGCACTCTAATTCATTGTCCAAGCAATATGTTCTTAAAACATCTGCGAAGTTTAAAATTTCTACTGTGGGTGGTTCTTTTTCAGTAATAAAAATTTCGCCTTCGCCAGCAGCGTCATCTTGTCTTGAGAACTCATCAGTTATGGATTGTACAATTTCATCATCGCTTTTTGCAAAACAAACAAAAACATCATCACAATGCAAACATTCAGATGAATAAGTCACAACTTCATCACTTTCAAAAAGATCAGTATCATCATTAAAACCGGCCTGTGAAAGTAAAAAGAATAATTAATAAAAAAAAACTTTTTATAACATACTAACTGGCCCGGTATCGACTTTGTTCGCCTGTTCCCGATACCATTTAGATAGTCCCATCCATCTCCGTCGTCCTTCTCTTCTAACCCCTCAGGCTTTTCAAGGTGGATGCAATATATAAATACGTACCAACTTTTATAAGTAACTAGCTGGCCTGGTTGCGACTTCGTTCGCCCATTCCCGATGCCTTTACGTACGAAGTCCCATCCATCTCCATCGTCCCTATCTTCCAATCACCAAGGTTTTTAACGATCCATGTATTAACTTTTGTAATCATAGCTCCCATAGGTACAGAGATATAGCCTTTTATATATTTTTTGTATGAAGGGTGCAACTCCCCCTTCTCACCCCCCCCGCCCAAGTTTTTCAAAGTAAACGGTAGATAGAATATTCATGTATGTACCAAGTTTTATAACGATATCTGCGATACGTGAAGAAATATACCATTTTGTGATTTTTTTGAAAAGTGGATGTAATTCTCCTACACCCAATATCCCCAAAGTTTTGCATGGTGAATGGTAGATATGTACATTATGCGTAAGTTCATCACCTTTCATAATCATAGCTTCTATAACTATAGAGATATAGCATTTTTTGTATTTTTTTCGTATGGGGGGTGCAACCCCCGTTCCACTCAGTGACATCCCACCCCCTTAAGAACCTTCTACAGACCATAACAAACAATTTAAAAAAAAAATTATGTAAATCGGCCTTGTAGTTTCCGCGTTCATAAGCTACATACGGACACCATTTCATTTTTATATATATAGATTTGCCGCCCTAGGCACTTATTTCTCAGCCGCCCCCCCCCTTTAGATTTTTTTTTTCATAGTAAAAGAAACTTATAGGCGAGGAGCCGGCAATACTAAGTGCCGTCATCGCGGATTCTGAAATTTTTAATGCAAAATGGTAGTTTACACTAAGACGAATAAGAAAAGCTTGGTCAGCGTGGTTATAGCCTGGCAGAAATATTTTAAAGTGATTTTTCAATTATTAAATTTTCGGAATTTTTTGCCGTCATTGCGGATTTTGATCAATCTTAATATTAATTGTTGATAAATTTCATAACCATTCAGAAAAAATCCGGCCGACCAAATTTTTTTTACCGAAAATAACCGGCAGACCTATTTTAATGGGTCGACAGTGGGTACTTCCGGCAGTTTCTAAGCTCGCATACCAAGATATTTTTAAATTTGACATTAAAACACGTAAATTAAAAAACAAAAAATAAAAATTCCGTGAAAACAGAGAAATTGTACCCACTGTAGCACCATTAAAATAGGTCTGCCGGTCATTTTCGGCAAAAAAATTTGTTCGGCCGGATTTTTTTTGAATGGTTATGAAATTTATCAACGATTAATATTAAGATTGATCAAAATCCGCAATGACGGCAAAAAATTCCGAAAATTTAATAATTGAAAAATCACTTTAAAATATTTCTGCCAGACTATAACCACGCTGACCAAGCTTTTCTTATTCGTCTTAGTGTAAACTACCATTTTGCATTAAAAATTTCAGAATCCGCGATGACGGCACTTTTGGTATTGCCGGCTCCCGGACTATCATAATAAAAACAGTACCTGGAGACCGATCCCTGCTCGGTCAACAATCTAATCTTATTATTTTAGTTGATGATATCATTCATAGCTACTTTTTGTGATGGAATTCGTACCTTTTCACCTCCAATGTTCATGCTTTCAAAATGATAAATTAACCGATGAGAATAATAATAAGAAAATATTTGGAAAGTGTGGAATGGTATAGAAAAATATCAAAAAATTAAATAAATGGGATATGGCAGGCATCCAAAATATTTCGTCTATTGTATTGGGGCTGAAATATCATATCTTCAAAAGATCTTACCTCGGAAAGTAAAAGACCTATTGGAAAAGTTTTGATAAGGAAGAGTGTGGCTATTCAACGCCATTAATAAAAAAGGTTTTCACCTTTTCTTGTAGACACGCAGTTAAGACTGAACACAGCGTTTTCTTCAACTTCAAGCAAAGATATTTCAAAACCCTGCAGGTATAATGATAGTTTTGCTGATGAAGACGGATTCAGCGTCAAAAAGTACATAAGACTGCATATTAAAAATAAGAAGTTCATTCCATTCTTTTTTTGTGCCTGAGTTACTACTATAACTAAAATTTTTATTTTGGTAAAAAGTGGTCGTGGCAATTGTTGAACGAATCCCACTTTTCGTTATGCTTAAGATACTCATGATCCAGATCCGCATACCAAATTTCATCAAAATACGTTGTAGCATTTGCGAGAAATAGCATTTTATTTGTTTTACTTGTATGGGAGGTTCGACGCGCACCAGCGATATATTGCCCATTTTCAGGTCGTAGGTGCCTAATAAAAAGGAGACTCCCTACAGTTAAATTTACGAAGATTGCTTTTGTATTTTTTTTTTGTAGCGTATTATATTTTTGTAGGCGGTGCCACGCCTTTCAGTGAGTTTTTCCAATAAAACGGCATATCGCATATTATTCCTTGTTTTTAAGGGTAACACCTCTTAAATTTTCATTAAAATTAATGGAGTCGTTTTCGAATAATATCGAATCAAAATTTTGAATGGTTAAAAAGTGGGCCTGGCACTTTCTCGGTATCACCCACTTTTGTTTATATAAAAGGCATTTGCCAGCAATAGCTGTGTACCAAATTCCATCAAAATATGTTGTACCATTTGCGTGAGATAACATTTAACGTGTTTTACTTGTATGGGAGATTCCACGCCCATAGGCGATATTTTCTCTACTTTCAGTTCGTAATGGTGCCTAATAGCAAGTAGACTACCTTACGTTAAATTCAGAAAGATTGCTTTAGTAGTTTTCTTTTTAAAGCGTATTATATTTCTGTGGGCGGTGCCACGCCCTTCATCGAGTTTTTCCAATATAACAGCATATCACATATTAACACTTGTTTTCAAGGGTACAATCTCTTAAATTTTCATTAAAATTGTTGGAGTCGTTTTCGAGTAATATTAAATCAAAATTTTCAACGGCTAAAAAGGGGGCGTGGTACTTCTTCGATACCGCCCACTTTTCGGTTATTATAAGGCATTAATAAGCAGTACCTACATACCAAATTTCATTAAAATATCTTGTAACATTTGCGAAAAATAGCATTTAACGTATTTGGCTTGTATGGGAGGTTCCACGCGCAATGGCAATATTTCGCCCACTTTCAGAACAGAGATGCCTTTTTGCAATTACGCACCTCACAGTTAATTTCAGAATGTTTGCTTTATTAGTTTTCTTTTTATACCGTTTTATATTTTTGTGGGCGGTGCCACGCCCTTCAACGAGTTTTCCCAATATAACGGCATATCACATATTAATCCTTGTTTGCAGAGGTAACATCTCCTAAATTTTCATCAAAATTGTTGGAGTCGTTTTCGAGTAATATTGAATCAAAATTTTCAAGGGCTGAAAAGTGGGCGTGGCACTTCTTCGATCCAGTTCACTTTTTGTCCGTTACGAGGTATTATTAACCCGTACCCGCTCACCAAATTTCATCCAAATACCTTGTATAATTTGCGAGTTATTACTAAATCAAATTTAAAATTTAAGGCTGTGCCACGCCCTCTGGTGAGCATTTACAAAGTTCAAACCTAGCTCATTCTTCATTGTAAGCTAATATCTAACACTAGTCCAAGTTTCATTAAAATCGCTGTAGCCGTTTTCGAGAAAAAATATTGGCACAGAAATAAGTACAAAGAAACAAACATACAATTTTATCTCGTATAAGAAGAGAAGATAATAAATCTATATATTAATACGTGAACAGTTTTTTTTGCCTCCCTTTTGCGAGCTAACCATTTAACCGATTTTCGATATTTTTTTTTTTATGAAAGGTATTGTGGTGTAGAATCCACGAATCCAAAAATTATCCTAAGTTGCCATTAAGGTATTTAAAAACAGGATCAAAGTTTCCCATATAATTACAACAACAACAGCATGCACAATGTTATGCTGTGTTGTTAAGAAAGTGAATGACACAGTGGAGTGAGAGAAATTTTGTTGTTGTTGTTTTTCCCTTGCTTGCACGAAACCTGTTTCGTTGCGCTCTGTCGACGTTCTGATATTTTGGATGTTTCTCGATACTTCTAGACTTTTATCGATATTTTGGATGTTTCTCGATACATCTGGACTTTTATCGATATGTTGGATGTTTTTCGATACTTCTAAACTTTTATCGATATTTTGGATGTTTCTCGATACTTCTGGACTTTTATCGATATAATGGAAGTTATAACATTGCATTCCCATGCCATCGCATAAAAATGCTGACGTCTGGTCTGCACAATGCACGCGCGTCCGGCACAGTTTGTCAACGTGAGTCCGTGGGATATAGCCGACGCAGCATTATTTGTAAGTTATAATTAGGCCGTTAGAGTTATTGACTTATTTAGGGTTTTGTAAGAGTTTAGTTTTAGTTTGCTTTTGTGTCAACCAGTTTGTTCAGTGCTACGATATAATAAACTTAATAAGTGACTTGTGAAAATAAATCTATTCAATAATTTTAATTATTATCAGTGTTATTTATTAGTGGAATCAAGGAGCCGACGTTGAGGCTTCTTGATTAGTATTTTTTTCCATCAGTGTACTAAAGGAAAGTTAACTGGCCCCCGAGCAGGGACCGGCTAAACACCAAGGACTTTTTTGCTGTGTAATATTCTGAGGACTAGTGCCTGTAAACGTAAGAACCAGGGCTAGCCCTTTAAGAAATCCTGAAGGAGATTACTAGAAGCTAAAAGTCTTGGTGGCGAAGATCACCTGTGCTTGAGTAGGCCTACAGCAAGCATAAACGCCGAGGACTAAAAGGGACTTCACAGGCCTTCCAATGCCGGTTCATCAGATGATGGGAATAAGGACAATTTTAATTTTTGGGTAAAATTTTTTCTTTTTTTGTGTTCTCATCTCATTTTTAACCTTTTTTTTTATGTGACTTTTGAGTTTTAAATGTGTATTAAAAGTGAAAAGTGTATAGTTCATTAAATTCTTTTCAGTTAAAAGTGAAAAACAAATTCAGTTTATATATTCCCATGCAAGTTTATTTCTTTTCCTCTCTGTTAGTGCAGTGTGATTAGATATAATTGAGGATACAGCTCATAATAATTAAATGAAATAATAAAACAAAAAAATTGATAAATTTTAACTGAGACTGCGATCCACCAATGGGACCCTCCAGTCTATAAATTTTACTAAGATAAAAATTAAGGATACAGCTCACAATAATTAAGTGAAATAATAAAACAAAAAAATAAATGAATTTTAACTGAGACTGCGATTCACCAACGGGACCCTCCAGTCTATAAATTATTTAAAAGATAACCTTTAACTGAGGCTTCGATTCACCAGCCTGGATAAACCAGGCGGGACCCTCCAGTCTACAGATTATTATAGTTTAAAGGAGCGCTTTAACATCCTCAAAAAAAGAGAAAAAAAATAATAATATAAATTTTTTTTTATTGAAATACTTGGCCGACTGAAAATCCAGTACGGTAACAAAAAGGAGGTAATATCCTTAAAATTATTTTTTTTATATATACTTGACCGACTGAAAATCCAGTACGGTAAGAAAAAAGGAGGTAATATCCTAAAAACTATTTTTTTTGTTGAAATACTTGACCGACTGAAAATCCAGTACGGTAACAAAAAGGAGGTAATATCCTAAAAATTATTTTTTTATATATACTTGACCGACTGAAAATCCAGTACGGTAACAAAAAAGGAGGTAATATCCGAAAAAAATTTTATATACTTGACCGGCTATTAACACAGCTCGGTAACAAAAAAAACGTATCATCCTTAAAAACCAAAGATCTGTTTCAAGAACAGAAATTTAGTAAACCACTTGATTTACTTAACCATTTCGCCACAAGGCTCTTTATTATTTTTGTATTTTTCTGAAGCTTAGGGTCGTATGTACAATCTCCGTAGCAGGTGCCCCACTGAAGCCGACACTATGGAAGAAATGAAAACATCCTTAAGAGAACTAACTGGAGCCGTAAATGCTGTGATCGAACAGTTAACGGGGCTAGAAAATCGCATTAGCCGCACAGAGGAACGTGTCGTAGAAATGGAGCGACAATCCGCAAATAATCCGATCCTCGAGCAATTAAGACAATTAAAAGATCGTGTGGCTCGCACAGAAGATCGTGTCGTCAATGGGGAAAGGCAGTCTGAAGGCAACTCCACAGGAACTGCTTCAAATTCGATACCCTTATGTTCACCAAGAACTGAGGAGGATCTTCGGGACATTGGTAAGCTCCCGGATTGCGTCAAAGAGCTCCAAGTTTTTGATGGCAATTCGGTTCAATATATTTCCTGGATTCACAGCGTCGAGACAATTTTAAAGGACTTTGAAATTGTGCGGCAGAAGCCCATCTACAGGGCCATCCTGCAGCACATCAGACAAAAGATAAGGGGCAATGCAGATACTGCACTGGTATCATATAATGTTTTTAGTGAAGAGTGGGGCGAAATCAAACGTGTTCTTTCACTGCATTATGCAGATAAACGGGACTTGCAAACTCTAGAACACCAGCTTGCACAACTGTGTCAGAAAGATTCGAAAATTGATGAGTTTTACGCAACCGTAAACCATCAGTTTTCCCTTATTGTTAACAAAATAAAGTCCGAAACGTATTCACAGGAAACAGTAGAGGTTCTGTTGGAATCCTACCGTAACCGTGCACTAGATGTATTTGTCCGCGGTCTAAATAATGAAATTTCTCGAATGTTAGTTATCCAAAAACCCAAGACGCTTCCTAAAGCTTATTCAGCATGTCTGGAGCTTCAGAATCTCACCTTACGCAACAATATTATTCATCCCAATGTCCAAAATCGCGTAACTGTTCCTATGAACAGGAACTTTTCTAACGAATCAAGGCCACCATTACCACCAAGGTGACTTGATTCACCCCCAAATAATCATTTCACTCCTAGGTACCCGCCCTATACTGGACCTTCAAACTCAAATCGTTTCACGGGTTCCGGTTTCCAGCCAAAAAGAGAACCAGATGACTCCTTTCAATCATGGAAGATGAATCGGTCAAAGGGGCCAAACCCACAGAAGCGAAATGCATCATTTGCTAATTATTCTCAAAAACAACAGAGGTTGTTCAATATAAGAACAGACGAAGAATATCCGGAAGGGTGTGTGTATGATCAATACATGTCAGAAGAACGAAACGATGAAACTCGCGAGGAACAAGGGGAGGTAAATTTTATGACGGATGCCTCTCCAGCGTTCCTTATATAGAATATGTAATGAAAAATGGGAAAGTATTGAACTTCTTGGTCGACACTGGAGCAAACAAGAATTTCATCAGTCCGTCCGTATACGGTAGTCCGACTCCATTGGGTAAACCATTCACGGTTCATTCCGCCGCTGGCGACATTAAATTTATGAAAAAAATATCCGGTACATTTTTCGAGAAGGTCGGCAATGACAGTCTTATTACCTTCTATGTTTTACCAGGCCTCACCTCATTTCATGGAATCATTGGCGACGATACACTCAAGGAACTTGAAGCGGTAATTGACCGGAAATTAAACATTTTGACATTAAAACCTAACATTAAAATCCTTTTAAAGGCCAAAATTTCAAAAGATATAAATTTTTTGATTGAAGAAGGCCTTTGCGACAAAAGTAAGTTCTACCTAAAACAGTTAATTACAAAATTTGATACGCTTTTTGGTCCTATTAGTGATAGTGAAATAGTAAGAACAGCCGTAAGGGCGGAAATCCGGACTAACACAGATGAGCCCATTTACATGAAAAGTTACCCATATCCGGTTAATATGAAGGTAGAAGTAGACAAGCAAGTACAGGAACTTCTATCGGAGGGGCTTATCCGGCCGTCCAAAAGCCCTTACAATTCACCCATATGGGTCGTTCCGAAAAAACCAAAACCCAATGGAGAAAAACAATATCGTATGGTAATCGATTTTAAAAGACTTAATGCGGTTACAATAGCGGATACCTATCCAATTCCTGATATAAACAGTACCCTTGCAAGCTTGGGCAATGCGAAATTTTTCACAACAATAGATCTCACGTCTGGCTTCCATCAAATACTGATGAAAGAGAGAGACATTAGAAAAACGGCCTTCTCCACAATGAATGGAAAGTATGAGATCTTAAGGATGCCGTTTGGGCTGAAAAATGCCCCCGCCATTTTTCAAAGAATGATTGATGACGTCCTTAAAGAATTTATCGGGAAAATATGTTACGTCTATATAGACGACATTATAATTTTCAGTAAAAATGAGGACGATCATATTAGGGATATAGAAACGGTGTTCCAAGGGCTCAAGGAATCGGGTCTTAAGGTAAATTTGGAAAAAACACATTTTATGGAGAAGTCCGTAGAGTTTCTCGGGTATTTAGTTACAACTAAAGGGATTCGTCCTGATCCGAAAAAAGTTAAAGCAATTGAAGATATTCTTCCTCCAGAAACTTTAAAGGAATTAAAAAGATTCTTAGGTTTAACTTCTTACTATAGGAAGTTCATTCGAGAGTATGCTAAAATAGCCAAGCCACTAACAAATTTAACCCGTGGTGAGCATGCTCATGTAAAAGCCAGCCAGTCAAGGAATGTAAAAATTTACCTCGATGCTGAAGCGCTCCTGGCATTTAATAACTTAAAGGAACTCCTCACCTCATCGGAGGTACTTACCTTTCCCGAGTTTGATAAACCATTTAATTTAACAACTGATGCTTCCAATTACGCTATTGGAGCAGTCCTTTCTCAGGGAGAACATGGGAAAGAGAAACCGATTGCTTACATCTCTCGTTCCTTAAATCGAACGGAAGAAAATTACGCCACCAACGAGAAGGAGATGTTGGCAATCGTTTGGGCGTTGGACAATTTGAGGAACTATTTGTATGGTGCAAAAAAAATAAAAATTTTCACCGACCACCAACCCTTGACTTTCGCGATGGGAAATAGGAACTATAATGCGAAACTCAAGCGTTGGAAAGCACGTATTGAAGAGTATAACTACGAGTTGATTTACACTCCCGGTAAATCAAACTTTGTGGCCGATGCTCTGTCCCGCTTAAAAACAGAAGTTAATCAATTGACTGGGGAAGCGGATGATACTGGAAGTGGGGGTAGTGTCCATAGTGCGGAACAAGATAGTAGTGATCTCATACCGCACGTAGAGGCACCACTAAATGCATTTAGGAATCAAATTGTAATAAGGGTAGGAAAGGACTTACGTAGCATGGTGCAACCGCATCCTGGTTTTACTCGCCACCATGTAGATGTGGAAGTGCTGGGCACGGTTACACTTACTACTCTTCTAAAGAACCTACTTAATCCGGGTGTTATTAATGGCATTAAAATACCCGAACAACACCTTCAGATGCTTCAAGATGTTTACCTGGCAAATTTTACGAGATACAAATTGCGCATAACACAGAGATTGGTAGAAGATGTAGCTAACCAAGAACGGGTTTGGGCGATTATTGAAGAAGAACATAGGAGGGCACATAGAAACCCTAGAGAGAATAAAGAACAAATCCTTGAAAAATTTAATTTTCCAAAAATGAACTCCTTAGAGAATTCGCAAATGACTGCGAGATTTGTCGCCTTAATAAATATGATAGGCATCCCCCAAAACCCAAGTTACAAGTTACTCCTACACCACAATACCCATGCGAAATCCTTCATGTGGATATTTTTGAAATCAAGGGGCAGAAGTTTCTTAGTTGCATAGATAAGTTCTCAAAATTTGCAAAGCTTTTCCATCTCAGAAATAAGTCTGCGCTCCACATACGCGAAAAGTTTGCTAAAATTTTGCACTATTTTACCGCACCACGTGTCATCGTTGTTGACAACGAGCGAAGTTTTGTCAGTCCCATAATTTCAAACTACATTAGAAGTCTAGGGATTGAACTATATTTAACTCCAACTCAAAAAAGCGAAGTGAATGGACAAGTCGAAAGGCTCCATTCGACTTTATTGGAAATTTATCGCTGCCTTGAAAAAGAGTTAAGGACAACCAGCCCAAAAGAAATACTTTATGTATCGGTAGACAGATACAATAACACTGTCCACTCCATAACTAATAAAAAACCGAGTGACATTTTTTTTAATAGGACACAGAGAATTAACTACCAAAATTTGTTAGACTTTCGTGAAAAGGTGCATGAAGATGTTAGAGCACAAATAGAGCGAAACCAAGAAATTAGGAATTTAAGGGTTAATAAAAGGAAGGAGGAACCCAAGCGGTATAACCCTGGGGATGAAATTTATGTTCTGAACAAACAAATCAAGGGGAAGCAGAAACCACTTTATAGGAAGGAAATTGTAGGATTAGACAATAATGTTACAGTAACTAGAACAACAGGAAAGAAATCCTATAAATCCCATATAAAGAACATACAAGAATTAGGTAATGCGTAATTTTCTCTTGTAAGGTTTTAGAAATCATGCCGTTAGGTTTATTCTTTAGACTCTATTTAATTATTGCTATGGTTAAATATATAAAACTCTAACACGAGTATTACGAACAATTTAAGATAAAATTTTTATTTGAATTTGGAAATTTAATAGTAAAAATTTTGTGAAAAAAAATTTTTTTTTTTTTTCCCTTTTTTATATGTTGATACGAATTTAATTAAAAATTATTAGGGCTGTGCAACGAGCCGAACTAATTCGATCAAACTCAAAACTCATGAGCTTTTCATACAATTTTAGTACCGAACTGAGTTCGTTTAGCTCAGCTCAACTCAGTTCGTAAGTTCGTGAGTTTTGAGCTGATCGTTTGATCGATCATCGAATTCGTTGTGAGCTGATCGTTTGTTTGTTGAGCTAGTAAGTTATGAGTTTTCTCGTTTGTTTGGTTATGTTCAGCGTGTTCGTTATGCGATGTATATGATTGCAATCAGCGTTGTTAGAATTGCGTTGAAATAATACTTAAGGTTTAATATTATACACGAATATTAAACAAATATTTTGCATAGTTGTTTTTTGCTCTTAATTTGAAATTGTGAACTTAATAAAATTGAAAATAAAACTAAGACGTTTTGACAAATGATTTTGAATGAAAAAGTTAATTCTTTTAGGGTTGCCACCTGTTTTTTGTAATAAAATCAAAATTTTCTACCAATAAAATCATCATTTGCTAAAATCATCATTTTCTCTCTATAAATTGACATCTTGGGTCCAAAACCGACGAAACAAAAATTTGGGGTTGCCATATCAGGGTTGAAAGACGTTTTTTTGGAAAATTGCATTTCTTTGTCAACTTTCTTTAGTGAAAGTTATGGAATCGACCCAAAAACCCATAGTAAATTTTTTGGGGCTGCCACCTGGTTTTTTTAATAACATCAAAATTTTCTTTCAATAAATTGCTAAAATCATCATTTTCTCTCCATAAATTGACATATTGGGTCCAAAAACGACGAAACAAAAATTTAGGGTTGCCATATCAGGGTCGCCAGACGTTTTTTTGAAAAATTGCATTCCTTTTTCAACTTTCTTTATTGAAAAATATAGAATCGACCCAAAAACCCACATTAATTTCCTTGGGCGTTATTTCCTAACGCCAATTTTTTTGGGGTTGCCACCTCGTTTTTTTAATAAAATCAAAATTTTTTTTTAATAAATTGCTAAAATCATAACTGTTTTCTCTATAAATTGACATCTTGGGTCCATAAACAATAAAAAAAGTTAACAACCAAATGCAATTTTGCGAAAAAAGTCAGGCAACCTTTATACAGCAACCTTTAATTTTTCTTTCGTTATTTTTGGACCCAAGATGTCAATTTATAGAGAACAAATGATGATTTTTGAAATTTATTCCAAGAAAATTTTTATTTTATTAAAAAAACCAGGTGGCAACCCCAAAAAATTTACTGTGGGTTTTTGGGTCGATTCTATAACTTTCAATAAAGAAAGTTGACAATGAAATGCAATTTTCCAAAAAACGTCCGGCAACCCCGATATGGCAACCCTAAATTTTTGTTTCGTCGTTTTTGAACCCAAGATGTCAATTTATAGAGAGAAAATGATGATTTAAGCAATTTATTGATAGAAAATTTTGATTTTATTAAAAGAAACAGGTGGCAATCCCTAAAAAAATATGTTGGATTTTTTTAAAGTTTATCTAAGCGGTTTAAGGCTAAAATTTAATTTTTTTTTTTTTTGAAATGTATGGCTTAAGCAAATTTTACAAAAAAAAAAAAAAACATGTGGCAATAATGAAAGTTGCTTCTGCTGTATACAGCGAAGAGCCGAAGTTCAAACAAAAAACAACTATGCAAAATATTTGTTTAATATTCGTGTATAATATTAAACCTTAAGCTTATCCCAATTTTTACACATTTTTTGCAATGCTGATTGTTACTTGCAATCATATTCAACGCATATCGAACACGCTGAACGTAACCAAACAAACGAGAAAACTCATAACTAACGAGCTCAACAAACAAACGATCAGCTCACAACGAATTCGCTGATCGATCAAACGATCAGCTCAAAACTCACGAACTTACGAACTGAGTTGAGCTGAGTTGAGCTGAGCTGATCGATCTTGTTCTTTGTGTGTGGCGAAAACTCGAACAGGTTCGATCAGCTCATTGCACAGCCCTAAAAATTATAGATTAAGGGCCGTTTTCACAATGTCCAGTTAACGTTTAACTGAAACTTTAACTGTAAGTTTGAATAAAATTGTTTTCTCAATGTGAAGTTATAATTCATATGAAAAAATTTGAAATGTTTACATTTTTTGAAAACATTTTAAGGGGAAATTTGTTATTTATTCACAATATATATTTAACCATAAGTTAAAAAATGGAATTTATTGAAATCCAAATAATTTAACGGAAAGTTTATACCAATAGCTTTCGTTAGTAAACTTTAGTTTAAAAATATCTTGACTGGACATTGTGAAACCGGCCCTAAGAGTAATTAGTATAATACGAAAATTGAGATTTAACATAAAATTCGTTCATTTATAATAGAAAATAGAAAAATTGTATTTTCCATCTTAAATCTAACTTATGTGAAATGTAAGAAATTTGAATTTTATTAGAATATTTTTATTAACTCTTGCTAAGCTAACGTTCCACGTCATAATCACATTACAGGTTATTAATAGCTGCTGCGCACGGCTTCCATATTTTTAAATACAAGGCTCCCATCATATCTATAAGAGAAGGCGATGGCTGGATTTTGAGTGGTGACTTCAAGCTAGTGCATGTGATAGACCTTCAACGGTACGACAACATTCTGACAGAAATGAAAAATTTGGCTGCAACAAATTTAAAGGACAGGGAGAAGGGATTGATCCTCGAATTTTATATTAATCAGACGTCTGATCGCATCAATGAATTACGGGGTGTCAAAACAAGGAAGCCGAGATCGATAAATTGGATAGGATCTGCTTGGAAATGGGTTGCTGGTAATCCAGATGCAACCGACTGGGACCAAATACTTCGAAGCCAGAATGATGTAATTGAAAGCAACAATCAGCAATTCAAAATAAACGAAAACCTCTTTGGGGCAACACGAGAAGTTATGTCAAAAATCAAGCAAATTGTCAGCAGCATAAATGGTATATCCAAGGTAATCTCGATACTTTTGGACTTTTACCGATATTTTGGATGTTTCTCGATACTTTTGGACTTTCACCGATATTTTGGATGTTTCTCGATACTTTTGGACTTTTTCCGATATTTTGGATGTTTCTTGATACTTTTGGACTTTTATCAATATTTTGGATGTTTCTCGATGCTTTTGAACTTTTATCGATATTTTGAATGTTTCTCGATGCTTTTGGACTTCTACCGATATTTTGGATGTTTCTCGATACTTTTGGACTTTTACCAATATTTTGGATGTTTCTCGATACTTTTAGACTTTTATCGATGTTTTGGATGTTTCTCTATACTCTTGCACTTTTATCGATATTTTGGATGTTTTTCGATACTTTTGAACTTTTATCGATATTTTGGATGTTTCTCGATACTTTTGGACTTTTATCGATATTTTGGTTGTTTCTCGATACTATTGGACTTATACCGATATTTTGGATGTTTCTCGATACTTTTGGACTTTTATCGATATTTTGGATGTTTCTCGATACTTTTGGACTTTTACTGATATTTCGAATGTTTCTCGATACTTCTCGATATTTTGGATGTTTCTCGATACTTCTCGATATTTTGGATGTTTCTCGATGCTTTTGGACTTACCAATATTTTGGGTGTTTTCCGATACTTTTGGACTTTTACCGATATTTTAGATGTTTCTCGATGCTTTTGGACTTTTACCGATATTTTGAATGTTCTTCGATACTTTTGGACTTTTACCGATATGTTGGATGTTTCTCGATACTTTTGGACTTTTACCGATATTTTGGATGTTTCTCGATACTTTTGGACTTTTATCGATATTTTGGTTGTTTCTCGATACTATTGGACTTATACCGATATTTTGGATGTTTCTCGATACTTCTAGACTTTTATCGATATTTTGGATGTTTTTCGATACTTTTGGACTTTTATCGATATTTTGGATGTTTTTCGATACTTTTGGACTTATATCGATATTTTGAATGTTTTTCGGTGCTTTTGGACTTTTACCGATATTTTGGATGTTCTTCGATACTTTTGGACTTTTACCGATATTTTGGATGTTCTTCGATACTTTTGGACTTTTTAGCGATATGTTGGATGTTTCTCGATACTTTTGGACTTTTTCCGATATTTTGGATGTTTCTCGATACTTTTGGACTTTTAACGATATTTTTGATGTTTCTCGATGCTTTTGGAGTTTTACCGATATTTTGGATGTTTCTCGATACTTTTGGACTTTTATCTATATTTTGGAAGTTTCTCGATGCTTTTGGACTTTAATCGATATTTTGAATGTCTCTCGATACTTTTGGACTTTTTCCGATATTTTGGATGTTTCTCGATACTTTTGGACTTTTAACGATATTTTGGATGTTTCTCGATGCTTTTAGACTTTTACCGATATTTTGAATGTTTCTCGATACTTCTCGATATTTTGGATGTTTCTCGATGCTTTTGGACTTTTACCGATATTTTAGATGTTTCTCGATACTTTTGGACTTTTAACGATATTTTGGATGTTTCTCGATGCTTTTGGAGTTTTACCGATATTTTGGATGTTCTTCGATACTTTTGGACTTTTACCGATATTTTGGATGTTTCTCGATACTTTTGGACTTTTACCGATATTTTGGATGTTTCTCAATACTTTTGGACTTTTTCCGATATTTTGGATGTTTCTCGATACTTTTGGACTTTTATCTATATTTTGGAAGTTTCTCGAAGCTTTTGGACTTTTATCGATATTTTGAATATTTTTCGATGCTTTTGGACTTTTACCGATATTTTGGATGTTTCTCGATACTTTTGGACTTTTACCAATATTTTGGATGTTTCTCGATACTTTTAGACTTTTATCGATGTTTTGGATGTTTCTCTATACTCTTGCACTTTTATCGATATTTTGGATGTTTTTCGATACTTTTGAACTTTTATCGATATTTTGGATGTTTCTCGATACTTTTGGACTTTTATCGATATTTTGGTTGTTTTTCGATACTTTTGTACTCTTATCGATATTTTGGATGTTTCTCGATACTTTTGGTCTTTTACTGATATTTTGGATGTTTCTCGATGCTTTTACCAATATTTTGGATGTTTTCCGATACTTTTGGACTTTTACCGATATTTTAGATGTTTCTCGATACTTTTGGATTTTTATCGATATTTTGGATGTTTCTCGATACTTCTCGATATTTTGGATGTTTCTCGATGCTTTTGAACTTTTACCGATATTTTGGATGTTGCTCGGTACTTTTTGACTTATACTGATATACATACCGATGTTTGTCGATACTTTTGAGATCTTTTCGATATTTTGGATTTTTTTCGATATTTCTCGGCACAAGCACTACACCAATTTTTATGTTATTCGGTTTTAAGATATACTGAGCCTGCTGCATATAAAAAATGTTGCTACGACTAATGAATACTCAATGTTCTGGCTTTGTTTTTTACCAAACGGTACTCGGAAGAAGTGTATCTATCTCAAAGTAAAAGGCCAAATTTTGGCCACCGGCGATACTAGTACAAATAAATAGGTTACATTAACACTTACTCCCTGCAACATAATAACGCCCTATCTCTACCCGCAAAAATGGCATTTTTTTTTTTAAATTTACTCCACCCTAGGGTGCCTCAGGTGATAATGTGATAACGAAACTTGCGGTCACAAGGCGAAGAATTCAGCAATTAAAAATAATTTTGCATTTCATAAGAGATCTTTAGCTTATAGTCCTTTGGTCTTAAAGAACAGTATCTATTTTAATAACTAATTTTGCCGCCTCCTAAAGTCCATTTTGCCTCCCCCTACAGTCCATTTTGCCGCCCTGGGCATTGAATAAACTTTTCTTAAATATCTATTATAATCGTCTTAATTTAACCGGATGGTACATGGTTGTTTTTGATCGGTTAAATCGTCCATTCGTTTTGCATAAATAATGCCGCATTTAAATATTTTTAAAGTTTCATCAAGGTAAAATAAAATCAAGTTCAATACTTAAATAATAAAAACTTTTTTTTATCACACCGAAAATTTTCCGCCCCCCAAAATCTGCCGCCCTAGACAGGTGCCTACTGGTGCCTTAGGGTTAATCCGCCACTGACTATAGGCGTAGAAATATAGCATTTTGAGTATTTTTACTACACGGGGGCGCAAATCCCTCTTTGCATGCTGAATAAAGAGTGTGTCGAAAAAAACTTATAGTTTGTTTGGAAAATGTATTAATTAAACACCGTACTTGGGTGGCTGGATATAATTTAGCCTGTCGACCCAAATTCAAATTATATTTCTGATGGTTTGAGGCTAAAGCCTCATGCCATAAATGGCATGAAAAGATAAACAAACAATGCTTGAAGAATAGTTAATGATTCAGAATTGTTTAAATTATACACAAGTAAAAGTAAACATTGTCAGAGCCGCCCAGAAGAAAATGCTCGGCAAGAAATAAAATTATCTTCAAATAAAGTCGACTTAAATGTTGAACTGCCTTTAATCCTTTAGAAATAAGTTTTCAATATTTTGAAACGTTGTTCAAGTACATAGTGATTTTTTACGGTGTTATATAATTGCTTGCTTATGTTATGTGAAAAAGCATCTTGTGTCAAAATAACATGTAGTTTAAAAAAAACCTTGAGTAAGCACCACCTCTTAACTTTTGCTACGCTGATCGCCGTTTTGCTACGCGATTTTGCTACCGAAATTTTTCTGAAGTGGCAGCACTAGTGGGTGTCAATCAAAGCACAAAATATAGTTAAAAAAAATTGTCACGTGACTTTTTAGAAAAAAAAAATTCCCGTGGCACTCACAAACATTTAGCGCAAACCAAATCCTTTGAAAAACGTTTGTTTTTCATCCACCTTTCTGTAAAAAAAAAATTTTAAAAAAATATTATTTTGAGAAAATCAACTTTTAAGATTTTGTCACGTAACTTTTTAGAGAAAAAAATTCCCGTGGCTCCCACAAGCATTTAGCGCAAACCAAATCTTTTTCAAAAAATGGCAACCATTTTTAAATTTTCAAAATTTAAAATGGAAATCAAAATGACATTTAAAATGCTACAAGAATCCGAAAACAAGAATTACAAAAAATTTTTGTTGACATAATGGCGGTGTTTTTCGTAAAAACACTATTTTTACACTCTGAAGTTCTATACCCACCCATAACTTGCAAAAATAAAAATTTTCCGCAAAACTAATGAGAGGTCTCCATACAGAGCACTAAGGACAGCTCTGTAAATTTTTATTTAAATCTGGGAACCCAACTGCAAATTTCGAAAAATTTGATATGGAAAGGGTTGAGAACTGCAGGCGCGTCAGCAGACATATGCAGTACAGAAAAGCAATATTGCGTTATTCAGTCAAAGCATGTGCAGTATTTAGACAAAACTGAAGAAACCTCTATTAACTTCAATCTATATACTTACCATTATTTTCCAAAATCATTAAAAATTTTCTGAAACTAACTTCCTAATAGACGGAGAACCAGCGCACATAGGGAGATTTAACCCAAAAAGCTGGTCAAAAACGAATTTTTGTAATTGGTCCAAAATTATTCAAGTTTTTTTTTATTATACAGTTAATACTCCAAACTAAAGAAATCTGGGTCCCGATTTTATCTTAACCCATCTGCAGCTTCGTACTACGCTGTCAAAGTTGAAGTTTTGTAAAACATTTTAAAATAAAATTTTAAAGTTGCAACAGAATTGTTGATTTAAGTGCGTATATTTCTTTAATTGCAGAAAAAAACGAAAAATTGCAGAATGGATTATTCTACGATAGGTGTGTTCTTTACAATAAATTTAATTTAATAAAAAAAGAATCATTATAAGAGTCAAAATAGTGTGTTCAAACTTTATAAGTAACTGAGTATTTTTTATTGAAAAATTGTAAATTTTTAAAAGCAGAAAAGTAATAGATCCTCACGAGTCCCAATTTTATCTACCTAACTTCTCATAAATTAAATCTTTTTGTAGCTAAAACTGCAAAATTTGGCTCCTACTATTTCCAATTGGCAAAATAGCTGCACTTTTTGCTGATGCCTATACACGTGATATTTTTAGTTTTAAAGAAATTTTAAACGAAAAAATGAACGAATTTAAGGGACTAAAATTCTCAAATTATTTGATGGTGAAGAGTTTTCAGTTTAAAATAAAAATAATTGTTTTTCGAAAACTTGAGATTATTAGTTCGGAGATTGAAAAGTTGGAGTTTCGGTAAGTTATGTCGGCCTCTATTATCAATTTTTTTGATAATTCAGTATTACAGTATTACTCCAGTTAACAATACTAAAAGAATAAGCTATATCTATTAAATAAGGTACAGTGATATAGAATTTTTAAAATGTTTTTGTGATGTTTTTGTCTATAGCGCCCTCTGTGGACAAATTTTCTATTCTGTAGTGTTCCCGGGCTACTCATCTGAGTTATAAAAATTGATTGATACCTTGATAACTAAAATCAATAAAGCAGTATACGAGATAGAAGACCCTAAAAGTAACAACATTTATCATGTGTACAGCGCCATCTATTGAATGTTTTTCAAAAGTTTATTGCCATCATATTGTCATTTGAGTAAAATGAAAGCGAAAAACTTTATAAAAACCAAAATCGGCTCAGTACTAGGGGTCTGCACAAGACGTCTTGTTTGCGTTTTAAGACATTTCGTTTCAAGATACGTTATATTTTGTACCTGTTTTTTATTTATCAAATGCTCTAGTTCAGTGTCTTGAGTAAATGTCTTGACAGAACTAGAATTTGAAAGAAAATAAACAAATACTGTGCTAATTTGTCTTGTTTGATTTGTTTCAGTTATTTTAGTTGCATACTGTAGTAGTAGTGTACACTACTAAATGCTAATGGTGTGATAAGAGTAGTTTATCGCGCTCTTCTTGTGCCTCTTTTCGTTTACGCTCTCTCTCTCTCTCTATCGCAAAAATGTATGAAAGCTACTGCAATTCTGCAAGTGTTACCATATCATAAATTTTATTGTAGTTTCTCTACACGCACGTTTTACAGTGACCTGAAGCATTTGTTTTTATAAAATAGAGTACACTGATGTATTTTTTAGAACCAAGTTTATTTTTCACACTGATAAAACAAGACAATGTAAATAGTGTCAAAATGAAATCAGTGTACACGATGATTTGAATCTTGAATTTTTTGGATCAAATGCATCAGTTCAGTGAAAAATGTTGGTGTAAAAAAAAGTACACTTTATTTCAAGATGTCTTGTGCAGACCCCTACTCAGTACTACAGGAGCTACAAGTCCTCAAATATTTCACTTGTCTGCAGTGCCCTCTATTAACAATTTTTTTAAACGAGTCTTTATTTGTTTTGATCGTCTGAATAATTTGAATAAAATGACACCTCAATTTCCAAAATCGGACCAGTAGTTTCGGAATTATTAATTTTGACCAGATTTTTAACTCAGATACCCCTATGTGCAGCGCTTGGCTGACCCTCCTTATAGTATCAAAGCTGAATTTTTTTGTGGGTGTTCTTTCAATAGTAGGTATGAACTTTTGTTCACGTGAAACCCTGAGAGGTGGTGCCTTCGTGAGATATCGGGTGCAAAAGGTCGAGAAAAACAGTTTTTTGCAAAAATCTCGTTAACGGTTATATCTACAAAAAAATTAAGTTCCACAATTTGGTAGCTCAGAAAATTTCATATCGAAAAATGGTGCAAATTATTTTCTTACGACCCACAGATTAGGAGATATCCTATTTTAAGGTATATTCAGCATACAAGTGTTCACAGTAATATGAATGTTGATTTTAAATCTATATGAGTCAAATTTTTTCAACTGAGCCATCTAAAACGGACTTTTCGAAATGTAAATTTTTTTTCTCCTTATCGGGCACGTTTAAGGATCAGAAATTTTTTGGCGTTTAAATTTTTCCAAAATTTTAATTTTTCTATGTGCTGCGTACAGTAGAACTTTCGTGAGTTGTTTTCTTGCATTTGCTATTGCTCAGTAAAGACTTAATGGAATTGAAAAATTTTTTTCTCAGTATATCCGAAAATGCTACGCGCACAAAATTTAGTGACGTCAAAATTTTTTTTAATTTTTTTTACTAATCAAAAATGCATTTTGAAATATGCAATTGCAAGATAACTGAACTTCTCATATGATTTGAAAACAAAAACGACAAGGGTATGATAGGACAAACATTCATTTATTTATCTACAAGAAAAAATTTTTGTGCAAACCATTTATGACAATGTTATGAATGTTTGTTCACTGGTGCGCAGAAATTTTTTATATAAAATATCATATCTCAGTGCAGCAAATTGAGAGAAAACAATTTTTAATGAGATCTCTATATTGGTTTTGGGTAATTTATGGTCGCTGAATCCGAATTTGCCACCCGATTTTCTCCATCAGGTATATGATCCGTGCTGTCATTGCTTTAAAATTCAAAAAGCGCTATTTTTAAACATATGGTGCAGATCCAGGAGGTAGTTTATTTGACTTTTGTCAACGTTAACGGATAGCCATTATCTTCATTATTATATCTTACCTTTTAACTTTTCCAATCAGATCATTACTTTTCGAGATATCATTCATTGAAGTAAAATTATCTTGACTGTATTTAATCCTTTACATACATTAAATAAAATCAATTTGTATACAGTCAAATACCTCTTTTTCATAGAATGATATCTCGAAAAGTAATGATCTGATTGGAAAAGTTAAAAGGTAAGATATAATAATGAAGATAATGGCTATCCGTTAACGTTGACAAAAGTCAAATAAACTACCTCCTGGATCTGCACCATATGTTTAAAAATAGCGCTTTTTGAATTTTAAAGCAATGACAGCACGGATCATATACCTGATGGAGAAAATCGGGTGCCAAATTCGGATTCAGCGACCATAAATTACCCAAAACCAATATAGAGATCTCATTAAAAATTGTTTTCTCTCAATTTGCTGCACTGAGATATGATATTTTATATAAAAAATTTCTGCGCACCAGTGAACAAACATTCATAACATTGTCATAAATGGTTTGCACAAAAATTTTTTCTTGTAGATAAATAAATGAATGTTTGTCCTATCATACCCTTGTCGTTTTTGTTTTCAAATCATATGAGAAGTTCAGTTATCTTGCAATTGCATATTTCAAAATGCATTTTTGATTAGTAAAAAAAATTAAAAAAAATTTTGACGTCACTAAATTTTGTGCGCGTAGCATTTTCGGATATACTGAGAAAAAAATTTTTCAATTCCATTAAGTCTTTACTGAGCAATAGCAAATGCAAGAAAACAACTCACGAAAGTTCTACTGTACGCAGCACATAGAAAAATTAAAATTTTGGAAAAATTTAAACGCCAAAAAATTTCTGATCCTTAAACGTGCCCGATAAGGAGAAAAAAAATTTACATTTCGAAAAGTCCGTTTTAGATGGCTCAGTTGAAAAAATTTGACTCATATATAAATAGGCAAACGCAATCGGTTAGGTCCCTGTTTCTATACCTAAATCTTCACCGATTTGCTTGATTTTTTTTTTGTTGGAAAGGTTGTGAGGAGGAGCAGTGCATAGGACTATATTTTTTTTAAGTGGGCGGTGCCACGCCCCTAAATTGAAAAAACGCTCTCATGGCTAAACCGCTACATCGAATTTAGTGTGGAAATAGGGTTAGCACTAAGAAACGATAATATGACCATTATGGTTTTCAGTGGGCGGTGCCACGCCCCTAAATGGAAAAAACGCTCTCACAGCTAAACCGCTGCATCGATTTTAACGAAATTTGGTCTGGAGATAGGGTTAGCACTAAGAAACGATAATATGACCATTATATTTTTCAGTGGGCGGTGCCACGCCCCTAAATAAAAAAACGCTCTCACAGCTAAACCGCTGCATCGATTTTAACGAAATTTGGTGTGAAGATAGGGTTAGCACTAAGGAACGGTAATATGAACATTATGTTTTTCAGTGGGCGGTGCCACGCCCCTAAGTGGAAAAAAACGCTATCACGGCTAAACCGCTGCATCGGTTACAACGAAATTTGGTATGGAGATAGGATTGGCACTAAGAAACGATAACATGACCATCATGTTTATAGTGGACAGTGCCACGCCCCTAAATGGAAAAAACGCTCTCACGGCGAAAATACTACATACGATTTTTATGAAATTTGGTATAGATATAGAGTTAGCACTATATAGCACGATAGCATTGTTGATTTTTATGAATTTTTTGTATAGAAAAATATCAAAAACTGTTTGCTCTTTAGTGGGAAGTACACGCCTCTAAATGGAAAGTACGATATTGCAACTTAGCTGTTGCACCGATGCAGATAACCCGAAACCTAAGGAAGAATATTAAAAGCTTTTTGTGTTTTATCGGCCAAGGAAGGGTTTAAAAACTTTTTCCTTTATTTTATGGTCAAATCGAAATGGTCGAATTTCGGCCACAAGGCGAACTCTAGTTAATATAATTATGCCTACGTCATAGCACCACGGCTGAATTTTTGTGGGTGTTCTTCTAATAGTGGGTACTAACTTTTGTTTTAGTCCAAGGGTGTCAGCGTAGAAAAGAAGTGAGCCAATTTTGGCTCGACCAACAACATCAATATTTCTGTACATTAATCACAGAAGTAATTTTTGTTGTTTTTTTTTCACGCTTGTTAAAATTTCGCGTTTTTGTTGCTTTTTTTGCGTACACACAAGATCGAACTCGAACCAACATAAACCAACAACAACGACTACGTCGCATCAAAAACAAAAACAACAAACAATATGGGTATTAATGCGTTGATGCCCAGTTGCGAAAATGCAAGTCTTTTACGCACTAACGCCTGAACGTTCAATGTGAATATTACCATCTTGCGAAATTGCAGTAGTGCGAAATTTTCGGCAATGTGTTTGTTGTTTTACAAATGTCAAACTTTCGCAAACCGCACTTCCGCAACGACGCAAGAGCATTGCGCATCAACTCTTGAATATCCCTACTTTTTGTGTGTGTTCTTAGAAATTTTGAAAATTGTTGAAATATTGTTGTTGTTGTAAATTCGAATTTGAAGTTGGTGTAAAAACGAAAATTTTGCGCTGACTGCGCTGCATGCGCTTGGCTCAGTGATTTGAAAACGCTGACACCATTGTTTAAGTCAAAGCGTGAGAGGTGGTGCCTTCGCGATATATCCGGTTCGAAAGGTCGAGAAAATCAGTTTTTTGAATGCTGATTTTGAAATTAATATAACTGTTTATTTAATTTGTGACCAATATTTTTAGTTTTGATGCCTACGTCATAGTATCATGGCTGAGTTAGGCAAAGTTTTATTAATTTCAAAATCAACATTCAAAAAACTGATTTTCTAGACTTTCGCACCCGATATCTCGCGAAGGCACCACCTCTCACGGTTTTTTCTAAAACAAAAGTTGGTACGCACTATTAGAAGAACACCCACAAAAAAATTCTGCCATGATACTATGACGTAGTCATAGTTATATTAATTCCAAATTCAACATTCATATTACTCTGAACACTTGTATCCTATACGAAAATACCTCAAAATAGTATATCTACTAAACTGTGGGTCGTAAGAAAATAATTTGCACCATTTTCCGATATGAAATTTTCTGAGCTACAAAATTGTGGAGAACCATTTTTTTGTAGAAATAAGCGTTAGCAAGATACTAATTTTCTCGACCTTTGTGCCGGAATAACTTTTTGTACGACAGTGAAATCGGTCTCGAATTTTTGTGCACAATTTGCAACTACAAAATAAACCTACTAAAAGAAAAAAAATATGGATTTTATACTAACCGTTTTTCAATCAATTGTGTTGTATGCCTGCCCTGTATGGGGTATTTGTGCAAAGAACCATATAAAAACTTTACAAATTTGTCAAAATAAACTTTTAAAAATGGTCTTAAAACTTCCTTGGCATTTTTCTACAAAAAGTCTTCACAAAATTAGTAATGTCGATTCATACATAATCGTATCAAAAACATTACAGAATGTTTTATATTATTTTGTAATATGTCGGATAATGACCTAGTCTCAAGTATGTATTCTGGAAGCTAATTTTCAATGATTTATAAAATCTTCTTGTATTTAAATTTAAGGTTTTATGTTTCCTATGAGACTGTGATTTTTGTATTATAAATTATTAGATTTTACATGTGTAAGGTATTAACCGATTCTATGTAAGTTGTGCAATAACAATATGTTTTATTATAATTTTCTCTACTTTAAACTAATAAATAAATAAATAATGGATTTTATATGTTGGAGCGGAAAGTCCGATTTCACTGGACCATATCTCCTAAACTATAGGTCGTACGAAAACAATTTGCACCACTTTTTCGATATAAAATTTGCCGAGCTACATAATTGTGGAACTAATTTTTTTTGGAGATATAACGGTTAGCGAGATATTTGGAAAAAAGAGTTTTTCTCGACCTTTTGCACCCGATATCTCACGAAGGCACCACCTTTCAGTATTTCACTAGATCAAAAGTTCATACCTACTATTGGAAGAACACCCACAAAAATTCAGCTTTGATACTATAAGAAGTGTCAGCCAAGCGCTGGCTCTTAGTCTATAATTAATATAGCACGTATTAAAAACAAAAAAGTTGTCCCATAATTTACGCAAGATTTGATTTTTTTTTTTTTTTTTTTTAATTGTATTTTTTTTTTTTATTTATTGAAACATGAAGTACATAGTACGTAGGATAGTTTTATGTATGGAATCGGGCTGATGACCTTCACGGCTTAGCTGACGGTTTTTTTTTTTTGGTCGATATTTTCCACGACCGTTTTGCATAAATGTGGCTGAATTTCTTTGATGCAAAGTTGAATCTCATCCTTCAATCCATTTTTACTAACCCAACACTGTATGCAATCAAGCTGTTTTCATTTTGGTTGGCAACACTTTACCGCACAACTGGCGGTTAATTCAAATCGTGCGTGAGTTATAGGACACACTTTATAATGGCACATTTTTTATTGATTTGGTATTCGTTATTATTTCGTATGTATTAACATTTACATTGTGAGTATAATTTTTTTAAATTATGCTAGACAAAAGAAAAATAAAGTAATAAAATTCAAAAAGCGCACCGATATTTTACTGTTTCAAATACGTAGTAATGATAAGCAATATTTTTTAATACAAACATGGTTTAAACCAGTGAAATACAACGCTATGCCTGCGGGCGCTTGCGATTTTGTGCTTTAAACCAGAGGTGTGCACACAAGTAACGTAAGGGAGCTAAAATTTTTAATCGGCTGATTAAAAGAGCTAGCTCACGAAATTTGCAAAATGAAAACATATAAATTTAAAATTCGAGGGATGCAATGACAACAACAAATCAATGACAAAATAAGAATTCCCGTTGCTCGACGATCGCAACGAAAAAGGCTTCAACTCAGTTGACTTCGAGCTGCATGAAATTGTTGTTGCGAGCGACCGCATTGAATTTTATTTTTTGAAACTCGTAGAAAAGCAGCGTATGCAATTGTTGTTGTTTACTGATTGATATTCATTTTGAAAAAATCAAAAACTCAAGTCTTACGTTTACGACGTTAGGCTTCAAAATCAAGTTTATATGGGAGCAAGATGAAAAATTATTTGCTCCTGGTGCACACCTCTGCTTTAAAGCTTTCCTTATACGTATTCATTCACAGACGAGCGTTCAATTGTGTTAATATCTGCTAAGATTTCATGCAGAGCGGACCTGCAACGAATGATTGCCTGACAGATTATCGTATGTTATGTTACACCCAAAATAAATTTTTTTTCTACTTTTATTTTTAAAGTTAAAACCTAGCACATTCTTCTTTCAATCGCTGCAGTTCTTTTCGAGAAAAAATTTTGCCTCAGACATAAGTACAAAAAAAAAACACAAAAAAAAAATTAAAACAGTATAAAATATAAAGCCTTGCATAAAATCTTAAATTAGACACAAGCAGCATTCTTTTTTTCTCAATGAGCTTTTCAACTTAAAGCTTTTAATTTTAAAGCTTTCAAAACTTTTACACTTAGACAAATGCGCTAGTATAGAGTTTGGATTTCACTGGTTTAAACGTTAAGGGTGCGAAGGCTTACGAGGTGGTAAAGGAGGCCTAGACTAGCAAATAATTGCATGCGAGAGAAGTCTTAATTATACCCCTGTGGAGCTATAGGGAAAAAACTTATTTTATGTCTTGTTTACAAACAAATTTTCTTAGGTCACTCTAGTGCTTTAGGGAAAACTTTTTATGGAAAACTAGCTACAATTGAAGAGTGTAAGAATGCAATTGGTTTAAAACATATATCTAATACTTCTATATTGCTATTAACCTACCTGCGCAATGTATTTGAATTCAGACATGATTATTGACATACCTTGATTTGATAATTTGTGTTGCGCATGCGCTAGTTTTGTATGTGTTGGTTTTTTAGAAATATTTTGAAATATTTGTAAACAAAATAATTTAAATGTCAAAAGGGTCCAGTGGCGGAATAGCCCAATGTTTAGTCTTATAATTTTTTTTTTTTCAAAATAATTGATGATTTTATTTTACAAGAAATAAACATGATTCTTGTTAAATTTGTTTCTAACATACTCTTTTTATACCCTACACTAGGCATGCGCTTATTTTACGATTTTCTGATTTTCGTTCATGCCGCCCCCTGAAATCCTTCTAATGGTCATAAAAACAAATACTATGAAGTTTCACGGCGATCGGATAACGATAACCCGGCCCGCAAGAGAGGTCAAGGTCAAGTTGAGGTTTCAGGCAAAACATAATGAAAATTTTTTTTAAACTTAATTAAATTAGTCAAAGCATAACTTAATCTTATAGCAAATTTAAATACCTTTCCAACAAGCTGTAATTGTTTAAAATCGGGTAATAAATACGAATTCTATGAATTTTTCTTTTATCGACATTAGCAAAATTGCCGCAAAATGCTATTCTACTACATATGGTATTTCGCGGCAATTTTGTTAATGCCGTAAAAGAAAAATTCATAGAATTCGTATTTATTACCCGATTTTAAACAATTATAGCTTGTTAGAAAGGTATTTCAATTTGCTATAAGATAAAGTTATGCTTTGACTAATTTAATTAAGTTTAAAAAAAATTTTCATTATTTTTTGCCTGAAACCTCAACTTGACCTTGACCTCTCTTGCGGGCCGGGTTATCGTTATCCGATCGCCGTGAAACTTCATAGTATTTGTTTTTATGACCATTAAAAGGATTTCAGGGGGCGGCATGAACGAAAATCAGAAAATCGTAAAATAAGCGCATGCCTAACCCTACACCCAGGGTATATTCACTTTGTCTTTCCGTTTGTAACGCAGAGAAGGAGGCGTGGCAGATATAGAAAAGTATATATATTCTTGATCAGCGTCACCTTCTGAGTCGATATAGCCATGTCCGTCTGTCTGGCTGGGTGGCTGGCTGTGTCTGGAAATTCACTTTTTGGGAAAACTAAGCCAGATAATTCAATGAAATTTGGTGCACAGCCTTCGGCGCCAAAGATAGCTCGGGGGATTGAAAATAAGCGAAATCGGTCAACGGACACGCCTACCGCCCATACAAAAAATATATTCAAAATGCAACTTTTTGAGTTTTTTTCACGATAATGCAACCAAAATACACATAAATACTACGAATTGTAAGCACAAGCTCTGAACAAAAACCAGGAGAAATCGGACAAGAGGGCGTGGCATCTCCCATACAAGCAAAAGGTTCAAAACGCTATGCTGAAAACATTTTTTGAGATAATCCAACAAAATTTTACTCAAATGCTAAGAACTATAAATTCAAACTCTGAGAAAAAACTGGGTGAAGTTGGACAATAGGGCGTGGCACCTCCCATATAAGCAAAACTTTCAAAATACTGCTGTGTAGGGTATTTAATGTTTGGCCAGGCCAAAGGTAACACCCTTACTAGTTCTTTGACTAATTTTGTGCTTTCATAAAATAATCTCAAATCATATAGATATTAATGATTGCTTTGCAAAGCTGGATCTTGTGGTCGCTAAGCAATCACACCTTTCAAAAAAGTTTTCCAATTGAATATGATAGTCCATAAATTTGTAAGAAAATAAGAACCCAATATTTCTAAGGGCTTTGCTCACCAGAAAAGCTTTTATATTTTTTGTGTGATCCGAGGCAAATATTGTCTGATTGCTTTTTCGCTTATGGGACAAACATCAAACACATCCTTGGCAGATGTCAAAAATGGCTCCATATTTTTTAAAGCCGATAATTTTGGCAATTTATCGTCTGTCAACTGCCTCCAACACGTTGCGCATTTTATATTTTTTTTTTTTAGTTTCCACCAGACCACAAAACCTGCTATATATTGCACAATATTTTAAACGTGTGCGGGTAATCCCATAATGTGTCGATAACATCATGAGCTTCTTGCATATCACACTGACTTTCATTACCGGGCTTAGTTTTTAAGGCAGAAGATACTCCAAGCACCTTAACGTTTTCAAATTCGCAATTTCCATTTTCAAATTCTTGTAACTCGTGCCTTACCAAAAGACGTCTTTATGCGCTTTTTAGTTGCACTTCATTTGGGTTATTGTTGAAGCCTCCTCTTGATCGTATGACACTAAAAAAGTTCTCCAAGTAATCTTGAGTAAGTTTGTACGTATGGAGGTACGATTGATCAAGGCACTATACTTTTGTACATAGAGCAAATATATTTCTAAGCCCAATTATCATTCCCAGGAATCCAGTTTTTATTCCCGTTTCAAATATAGGTACGTCATATGTGTTACGCAAGCTTATTATATACTTTTCGAAGCTATCCGCATGTGATTTTTTATTTTTTTTCATTATCCTTCGAATCTTTAGGTTTTAAACAAAAATAGCAATATCACGACATTTTTAATTTTTTTTTTTTTTTAATTTTATGCGAATAAACACCATGTAGTTCAAATTTTCAAAATTGAAGTTTAAAAAAATCATGAAAAAAAATCAACCGCTACTGTTTTCATCAATATCAAATTTCAAACTTCAGTCATGCGCAGTAGAATTTATATGCCTTAAATTTTTAAATGTTGGCTGACAGATATGCTACAGTAGCAATATAGAAGTATTACATATATGGTTTAAAAGGATTTTGCAAAGTTTTGGATCTTTTAAATTTTTTTTACAACTTTCCTACTATAAAAAAGGTCCTATTGAATTCTTTATATCTTTTTTTGGAATTCTCTCGTTAAATTTCCTTTAATTCGGTAGTACATTAGTCGGACCAATTTTTTGATTTCAGGTCAGAAAAAATTCAGAACTGACACGGACTTGGGGAATCCGACTGTGTAATTAAAACAAACATACAATTCACCGGTATGGGTCGTCCCGAAGAAAATGGACGCATGAGGGGAAAAAAAGTATCGTATGGTAATAGACTATCGTAAATTAAACGATGTCACTATACCGGATAGATACCCAATTCCTGAAATACAGGAAGTTCTTGCGAATCTTAGCAAGAATAAGTTTTTTTTGATTATTGATTTGAAAAGTGGTTTTCATCAAATTCCCTTGAGGGAATGCGATATAAAAAAGACTGCATTTTCCGTCAATAACGGAAAATACGAGTTCCTAAGATTACCGTTTGGACTGAAAAATGCGCCGGCTATTTTTCAGAGAGCCCTGGACGACATCCTTCGGCAACACATCGGGATAAGGTGTTATATATATATTGACGACAATATTATCTTTGGAAAGGACTAAGAGAAACACTTCGAAAATTTGAAAATGGTTATGAGAACACTTGAATCCGCAAATATGAAAGTTCAGCTAGATAAGTGTGAGTTTTTAAGGCAAGACGTGGAATTTCTGGGATAAATTGTAGGTATAGATGGCACTAATCCTTCTAAAGTGGACGCAATCGCTAAAATGCCAGTGCCAAAAACTTTGATAGAACTTCGGTCTTTCCTTGGGATGTCAGGTTATTATAGGCGATTTATTAGAGATTATGCTAAAATCGCAAAACCTCTAACAAATCTTTTACGAGGAGAGGATGGACGAGTGTCCAAACACGCTTTTAAAAACAAACTGATAAAACTGGATGAAAATGCAATTGATTCTTTCAACAAAATCAAAAGTGCGTTAACTTCAAAAGAAGTTCTCCTTTCCCACCCTAATTTTGAGAAAGAGTTCGAGTTGACCACAGATGCTTCTAACCATGCAATAGGAGCAGTACTGTCTCAAAATGATAAACCAATAACATTTATTTCAAGATCACTCTCAAAAACAGAGGAAAATTATGCCACAAACGAAAAAGAAATGTTGGTAATAATCTGGGCGCTGAATAATCTCAGAAATTACCTTTACGGTTCTAAAAAATAAAAAATATTCACGGATCATCAACCACTCACGTATGCTTTGAGTTCAAAAAGAAGAAGAATACAATTACCAGCTTGTCTACAAACCTGGTAAAGCAAATGTTGTGGCTGACACTTTATCTAGAATACCGGTCCAAATCAATTCGTTAACTCCTACAGTCCATAGTGACGAAAGTTCCGATCAAAACCTAATTCCTTGTATTGAAACTCCAGTTAATGTTTTCAAAAATCAAATTTTCCTAGAAATCGATGAAGTCTCATCATACCAATTTAAAATAATATTTCCAGGAATTCATAGGCACATAATTACAGAACCTCACTACAATGAAGAGAAACTTGTATCACTTTTAAAAAGAAATTTAAATCCGTCAGTCATAAATGACATTAAAACCGAAGAAAGAATTATGGGAGTCATTCAAAAAATTTATCCGCTTCACTTTTCAAACTATAAGCAGCGTTGCCATAATGACGATTTTATCGTCATTTTGACGATTTTTCGACCCCAATGACGATCAGACGTTTTTTTTCTCAAAATGACGATTTATTAGCTATAGCTAAGATTTTTCGCTTAAGATGACGTTTTTTCCAATTCTTTCGATAATTCAAAAAAATTTTAAAAGTTTTGCGATCCGCAAACTTACTGGCTCATCGTTGGTGCGTTTTAATCTATTTGACAACACAGTCGCATTGTTTTCATTGATAAAAGGTCGATTTTAGCTGTTTCAGTACCAATAAATTTACACAATTTCGCCAACACAAGTGACAACATAAGTACAGAAAAATTTTCCAAAATCGAAAATTTGCGCGTGTAATTCTTAAATCTGAAAATAACTTTGACAATGGACGGAAAATAGATAATTTTATGGAACCAATGTTTTCAAACCCGTTTTTATTTCTATTAAATTTTACCAGAATTTCAAGTCAAAATAATGACAACTCCCCACTGAAATACATTTTACCTTACTGTTTAAGTCAATTTAGAATTTTCGAATGACCTTACAGTCTTGTAATTTTTTTTTGAAAAAATTAAAGTGATATTTGCCTTAATGTAATAATCAACCAACAAAAAAAAGAAAATAAACGAAAAAACACATAACAAACCTTACAAAAGTTGTAAAGTTCAAACAATAAATGATCTGACCGCATAAGGATTTGAACCGTAGTCCGCCCTCGTGACACATAAAAGCATATCCTTTCAACCACATCATATAGGAGGTATAAAGTTCGTATATTAAGCAAATATCTGTCCAAACATAAATATTTTTGATAAATTTATATTGGACTTATTAACCTTAGAACCGTGTTTTGGGCCCTGGGTGCCTAAACCAATTTTCACTGCTGTTTTTAAACCCTAAATTGTTCGAAACAAATGCCAGACCACATTTTTTTCAATGGATTGAACCTTTGACGGCTTAAAACTCTTAGTTTGTTTTACGTTTAGGCATAGGTAAACTAAAAATAAATAAAAAGGCGAGAAACCTCTTTTTCGTGAGCTACACAGAACGAAAAAACTATTGTAAATTTACCTAAGTTTCCTTTTTTTGTATGAAATAAAAAAACTTTGTTATGTCACCTAAGTTTTTTGTAATTTTATACATGACTTAGGTTAGAAGATTTTAGGCAACTTGCCTAAAAAAACTTAGGTGTTTTGTCTAAGTTTTATAAGGCAATTTGCCGAAGTACTTAGGTAATATTTAACTAAAAACTTTGGCAATTTACCTAAGTAGTATTTTTTGCTATATCATCTGCATTTTTTTTTTTTTTTTTTTTTTTTTTTTGAAGTGAAAAATTGTTGAATAACTTGACTTTTGTGGTAAGTATTTGTTTTAAATACTTTTTTACAATAATATTGGTATAATTATAAATAAGAATACAGTTCGATGATGCAGTGCTTTATTTGTGGACGTAATTTTGAGTGCGAATGTTTTAATTTGCCATTTAAAAGTTTTTCACGGCTGTAAAAATGAGACAACATATATATGCACCGTAGGCACATGCCGTCAATTATTTTAACAAGTTTTTAGATATAAACGCAATTTGACGAGACATGAGTCCAAAACAAACATTTCCAGTTCACATGAGGCACACGAAGAACTGATGGACATAGTGCCAATGGTTTCCAGCAGCCATTTTGAAAGGGAGGAAGCGAGTGTACAAACGTCTAACGCTTTTAGTTCACGTGACATTTAAATTATATTTATTGAGATAATTGTTTGCACATTTTTTTCAAATAGAAGGGGGAACAAGCAACATTCAAGAGATAGTAGTTTGTTTGAACAACTCTAAAGCATATTAAAGTACATAATATAATCTCATGTGATCGCATTATAAAATATGAATTGCTTAAGCTTTTTTTATGTTAAAAACTTGTCACTTGCTCATAAAATATAAACTGTTTTAGTTCTTTTTACGTTAACAACTTGCAATTTTTAAATTTTTGCTTGGTTTTTAATAAAAATGTTAAAAAAGTATGTGAAGATTTTTTGACGATTTATTTCCTTCGAAATGACGATTTTTTGGATAAAATCACGATTTTTCATAAGCCTTTTGACGATTTTCTTCCAAAATCTTCTGGAAACGCTGACTATAAGGCTCGTTATACTCAAAAAATTGTTCAGGACATCACCAACGAACAAGAACAAGAAGAAATTATCCTGGACACTCATAACCGTGCTCATAGGAACGTTTTGGGCAATAAATCCCAGATACTAGAAAAATATTATTTTCCAGCAATGATAAATAAAATAAAAAGTAGAACAAAAATTTGTCAAATCTGTAAAGAAAATAAAAATGAAAGACATCCCAATCAAAACAAATCAAGCGAAACTCCAATACCGACATTTCCACGACACACAGTGCACATAGATTTATTTATGACTCAAAATAAAGTTGTTATGACCGCTCTTGACAAATTCACAAAATACGCTATGACCAAGATAGTAAAAAGTAGAGCAATTGAAGATGTAAGACGACCTCTAAGGGACATAGTTTTTTCATTTGGAGTTCCTAAATCTATATTTATGGATAATGAACCATCACTTAATAACTAAGTGATGCCGAATTATTCGGCATCAATAAAGTTCATGTTGAAAGATGAGTTAGGTATCGACATCTATACATCGCCCCCTTATAGGAGTCAAGCCAATGGACAAGTAGAGCGCTTTCATTCAACTTTAGTGGAAATTATGCGATGCATTAAAGAATCGGGAACACATAGAAATTTTGAGGAACTATTAGAGCGAGCGGTATCGGAATATAATCATACAATCCATTCGGTGACAGGAAAAAAACCAGTAGACCTATTCTTTGGGAGAAATGTAGAATTTACACCAGACGATTATGAAAGAGTCAAAAATTCCAACATTAAGGCATTACAATGTAAACAGCAGAGGGATCTAGAATATCGTAATAAAGACAAATGCGAACCCAAATAATACTTACCAGGCCAAGTTATTTACGTTAAAAAGAACAAACGACTAGAAACAAAACTTTCGAAACCCTATGTTAAAGAAATAGTGAAAGAGGACAGAAATAGTACACTGGTCACAGAAACTGGTAGAATAATACATAAAAGTTTAATAAGAAACTAAATTTCCTTTTCATTTTTACAGGCAATACTCGCAACTTGCTTTTTGGCATTATGCAATGCTGACTTACAAATCTTGGACTACTCAAATTCGCAATTAGTGACAATAGAGACTGGGGTAGCTAGACTCCAAACCGGAACATTCAAAATCATTCATGTATTGGACATAGACAAGTATGAAAACACAATCAACAACCTTGATACGGACATCAGAACCAGAGTAAACACTAATCATTCCTTCTACACATTTCTTTTGGACGAAATTACAAATTTAAATTCCATCTAGACAGACTCAGACCGCACAGAAGAACAAAAAGATCACTCGATTTCATTGGTAGTGCATGGAAGTGGATAGCTGGAAACCGAGACCACTCCGATCAGATAATCCTTACAGAAAAAATAAATAATGTTCTTGAAAATAACAATCAACAACTTATTATCAATAGAATGACGATTGATAGCATTAATGAGGTGACAAATAGAACAAACGCAATTCTTAAAGTGATCGAATCAAAAAATAATGTAGAAGATAAATTTGTAGTTCAATTAAAGTACAAGCTAGACCTCATAAAGGAGGATATAATAAATATTGAATATGCCATTCATTGGGCAAAAGCAAATATAATAAATTCCTATATCTTGTCAAACACCGAAATAAATATCGTCAAAGAAATCTTCAATAAAGAAAGCATACCATATGTAAATATAGATGAAGCACTAGAGTTTTCAGAAATTAAAATAGCTTCAAACGATCAAACAATTATTTATAACATTAGTTTGCCAGAAACCAATACCGAATATTGTAAAAAAATCATTGTAAAACCAGTAAAAATTGAACAAAAAATAAATAAGATCAATACTCCAATGTAATGATCATATCTATGGAATAAAAAATTACTGTAAGACTTATAATAAGTTATCAATTTGTTCTTATAAAGATGTAGTAGATCTAGATAATTCAGCCTGTATTCCAAATTTGTTAAAAAGCCAAATGCCAACCTGCCAAATAATAAATAATCAACACGTACCAGACATAGAAGAAATTTCAACCGGACTGATATTTTTGAACCAATTTAATGGATCCGTTTGCATAAACAATGAGACAACATTATTGTAAGGAACATTTTTAATACGATATCACAACGAAACTATAAGGATCAGGGACAAAACATACAAGTCAAATGAAAGTCATCTACGCACCACTGCCAGCCTTACTACAACCTAAATCCACACCAAATAATTTTGAAGAAGTTTTATCATTAGAAATGATGAAGGACTTGAATGTGGAAAACATTAAGTACATCCAAGCAATAGATACTCGCAACAAAGTTTCCATAATTACTGGGACCATAATAGTCTTGCTTATGATTGGAATAGGAACATCGCTAAAGATAATTCACATCAGAAGACATAGAGAACCCAACACAGTGATATTGCAAGGAAGACACCCCAACTTTCGGAATCGGCTATCGAAGGACTCAACCAAATTTTTTATAAGTCAACCGAGGACGCTCGAATTTAGGAGGGGAAGAGTTAACAACACATACATTGCAACTTAAAATAAAGAAAAATCCATTCCCACGAAACAGAATATAAAATGCACTGGTAGCAGTTTCACAAGCAGACAAAACAGCAACAACAGCAATAGCACCAAAAGTAATGCGATCCATTCGTCCGGTCTATAATTTGGCTTGGCATAAATTCATTTTAGAAAAATAAGAGTTTTAGATTTTAAGTGAACAGCAAACAATAAAGTTGGCTTCGGCCTTTTTTTAAAAAATAAAAGCAGCTTAAAAATTCATAATTTATATATTAAGTTATATCTTTTTATTTGCTGAAGAACTATACAGTTTTTTTGTTTATACATATCATTGAGTTTCTAAATATTGGAACACGTGGATTACGAATCAGGCCTGATATAAACGACAACGTATTTAAGCACAAATATCCTTCATTAGCTCGTTGTTCTTATGAATAGTCAACAAAGTCGGAGTTTGGCGAAGATTTGTCCACCGCTTTAACGAACAGTGAATAGGATATTTGATTTTTACACATGCAAGGCATATGCTCAGTTGGCATGCGCTTATTTTACGATTTTCTGATTTTCGTTCATGCCGCCCCCTGAAATCCTTCTAATGGTCATAAAAACAAATACTATGAAGTTTCACGGCGATCGGATAACGATAACCCGGCCCGCAAGAGAGGTCAAGGTCAAGTTGAGGTTTCAGGCAAAAAATAATGAAAATTTTTTTTTAAACTTAATTAAATTAGTCAAAGCATAACTTTATCTTATAGCAAATTTAAATACCTTTCTAACAAGCTATAATTGTTTAAAATCGGGTAATAAATACGAATTCTATGAATTTTTCTTTTACGGCATTAACAAAATTGCCGCAAAATACCATATGTAGTAGAATAGCATTTTGCGGCAATTTTGCTAATGTCGATAAAAGAAAAATTCATAGAATTCGTATTTATTACCCGATTTTAAACAATTATAGCTTGTTGGAAAGGTATTTAAATTTGCTATAAGATTAAGTTATGCTTTGACTAATTTAATTAAGTTTAAAAAAAATTTTCATTATGTTTTGCCTGAAACCTCAACTTGACCTTGACCTCTCTTGCGGGCCGGGTTATCGTTATCCGATCGCCGTGAAACTTCATAGTATTTGTTTTTATGACCATTAGAAGGATTTCAGGGGGCGGCATGAACGAAAATCAGAAAATCGTAAAATAAGCGCATGCCTAAATGCTCAGTTATGGCTACAATTTCACAATAGTTTGGAGGCAATTTCATCCACATCACCGCCTTTTAGCAATGTATGTCATACAGTGCCATACAGTGTCGGGAAACAGTGATTCTCATACACTTCATACTCGTATGACTGTCTGCGATCTTAACCAACGACGTCGTTGTCTAAACCAGGATCTTTTGGGCCTCCACCACCACTACCTATTAAGTTGATGTTGACAGACGTAATGGACGCGTGTAGTCCACTACGTTGGTTCACAGTTATGAAGCTGATGTTGTTGGCCAGGAATATGCTGTGTATTCCATTTATTACAAGTCCATGATTGTTTCCAAATTTTATTTTGGTAAAAGTAAACAAATTGATGTCAATGTCAACTAGGGCTGTTCAAAAAAAAAAAATTTTCGAATTTCCAAGATATACTTTGACATCACGATCTACATCATGACAGAATATCCCAAAAAAATTTTCAAATTTTTAAATTCATATTTAAAGGTGGCTCAAAGCAGAAATATATTTTTAATATTTTTTTTTAGCATTAATTATAAAATGTTGTCAAACAATTTGAAAAATTTGTTTTAGAGTAACTTAAAAACATTTATTTTGTTTGTTTTTTAATGAACTTTAAAACCTACGTTGTAATTTTGACAAAAAAAATTTTACACTTCTTAAAAAACGAAAAACTGCCCTAAGAAGGCGAAATTTTACGGTTTTTCAAAGAAAAAAGTCATCGTGCTTTAAACGAAGTGAACATTTTTTAATTTACAAGATTTCATTCAAAAGAGCTCTTAAAAACCTTCAAGACAAGATATGTTAAGACATTTTTGGGCCAGCAGGCTCGATGCCATAACGTTTGAAACATAGTAATGCAGCCCTGTGAAAGGCAAAACGTTTTTTACTCAAGAGGGAGGCATCTTACAAAAAAGTGCCCATGGCATAAAATGCTTAAAATTATCTAAGGAACAAGTGTAAATTGTTTTTTTTTTTTTTTTACTTAATTTTAGAAAAAAAATTTTTTTAACGTCATTTTTAATAAACTTTCAAAAAAAAAAAAAAACAATTTACACTTGTTCCTTGGATGATTCTAAGCATTTTATGCCATGGGCACTTTTTTGTAAGATGCCTCCCTCTTGAGTAAAAAACGTTTTGCCTTTCACAGGGCTGCATTACTATGTTTCAAACGTTATGTCATCGAGCCTGCTGGCCCAAAAATGTCTTAACATGTCTTGTCTTGAAGGTTTTTAAGAGCTCTTTTGAATGAAATCTTGTAAATTAAAAAATTTTCATTTCGTTTAAAGCACGATGACTTTTTTCTTCGAAAAACCGTAAAATTTCGCCTTCTTAGGGCAGTTTTTCGTTTTTTAAGAAGTGTAAAATTTTTTTTGTCAAAATTACAACGTAGGTTTTAAAGTTCATTAAAAAACAAACAAAATGAATGTTTTTAAGTTACTCTAAAATAAATTTTTCAAATTGTTTGACAACATTTTATAATTAATGCTAAAAAAAAAATATTAAAAATATATTTCTGCTTTGAGCCACCTCTAAATATGAATCTGAAAATTTTTTTGGGATATTCTGTCATGATGTAGATCGTAATGCCAAAGTATATCTTGGAAATTCGAAAATTTTCTTTTTTTTTGAACAGCCCTAATGTCAACAAAACTTCAAATTATCAAAGTTTGAAGGTGCCACATGCATGAAAATAACAAAAAAAGGTAGCCCTACCGAGATTTATGAGGAGATATAAAATAAATCACGTTGGAAGTAGATATATTTTTGTATGGTAAATCACGCGATACATGGCAAGATATAGAGCTAAATCTCAAAACAGCCGTAAATCACGTCATAAATCTTTGGTGTAAACATAGTATTATATAGCTTCAAAAAATGGCAAAAAGCGACTTTTTTTGGTTTTTAGGTTAGAATATCTCAAAAAAGAATGTGATTATTTTGATTTTTGTTTAATGTAGTTAAAAAAGTTTTTTTTTTTTGGAAAAAGTTTTAATGGTAATTGTGCTTCTTACTACATAAAAGTTTTATTGAGTTAATGTGTAAAATGTTTTTTATATATGAAGCAATCCACGCCAAGTGTACCACCTCCATTTCGCTCAAATTTGGCAATTTGGTAGATCCAGTGTGCAAGAACAACAATCCGGGAGGATTTGGTCCTAGTACCATTTGTTGTTAAAATACCCATTCATTTCGAAGTGTTCTTGATTTAAAAAAATATTTTTTATACTTAAAAATACTGTTGAATTTTTTTTTAAAAAACCCCCCTTAGTTTCTTTTTAAAAGCACTTCAAATTATAGCATAATTTAAAGCTTTAAAATGATGTATGACTCAAGATGGAATTCGGACGCTAAATGGGAGTTTTTGGCTTTTGAACGCCCGAGTTACGTCAGAGACGCTAACTCATTTTCAATACAAAGTTTAATGCACTTTGTACCATTCCCAAAACAAAGTTTAATGCACTTAGTTTAAGTGTCGCAATCAATTTCCGGCACAGAAGCTTTTTCTGTGTTGCAGTGTAATTCAACACTTTCATTTTTTCCCCAAATAATTTTACGATCACTGCAACAATGTATTTATGAATGGGTCTTGCTTATTTAACAGAACTCTGAATTTACAAATTCTACAACAATGTATTTATGAATGGGTTTTGCTTAATCCACAGAATTTCAATTTTGTTTATCAATTTATAACTTTGTACGAGTTTTGTTGACCACAGCTTTTCCGATCGTAAAAGCTGCAACAATGTATCAGCAAAACTCAAAGAGTTCAACGAATGAGTGACACAATTCGAAGGAAATAGCCTAAGAAAAAATGTATAAAAACTAAGACTAGAAATTTAAGATTTCAGAAATAAAGTAAACTTCAACTGGTGAAAACCAAAGTATTATTTTTATTTTTCATTTGGAAATTGCTTAAGCAATTACTTAATTCCCGCGGAAAGCAAAAATCTTTTTTTACTCAAGATTATAGCATCTTACGAAAAAAGTGTACTAGGCATAAAATGCTTAGAATCATCAAGGAAATGAGTGTGAAATTTTTTGGGAATTTTTTGGAAAGTTAAAAAAAAATTTTTTTTTTAATTTTTGAAAAAATTTAAAAAAAATTTTTTTTTTTAATTTTTGAAAAAATTAAAAAAAAAATTTTTCAAAAATTATTCTAAAAAGTTTCCGAAAATAATCCAAAAAAATCACACGTATTGTTTGAACGATTCTAAGCATTTTTTGCCTAATACAGTTTTTTCGTAAGATACTTTCCTCTCGAGTTTTGCCTTCCGCGGACGTACAAAAGCCATAAACTCCCATTTAGCGTCCGATTCCCATCTTGAGTCATACATCATTTTAAAGCTTATAAATTATGCTTGAATTTAAAGTAGGGGAATGTAACCGGTTGTGGGCCCGGTTTCGTTTTTTGCCCGTAACTTGCATTCAAGTATACATTTTTCGGACTTGTGGGTACCAATGGAAAGCTAGGGGCAGTAGGTGGTAACCAAAAAGAAACAATTTTTCTATAATTTTTCAACAAAAATTTTTTTTTAACATATTTTGTAAAGAGCTTGTTTTTGGACAAAAAAAATTGTGTAACCGGTTGTGGGCCACCCTGAAAAATCCACTTCAAATGCAAAATTATGAAAAAAAAAAACCAGTAAAGAAGTATGTATTATCAACATTTATTTATCAATGAATCCTCTAGTGGCGAAAAACCATGAAGAAAATGTGACTTTTTCAAATAATTAATCAGCCTCATCGGATTCGCAAGTTTTGCATGTATAAATCTATTTTTTATAGCTGGCTGCATTTACGAAGGTACTCCATCAATTCACCATCTCGTTCGACGGAAACGTCGTCAAATTTCCCACCAACTTTTTTCAGATACCGCTGCAAATTGGTGCGAAGAACATTGTAGGCTCGAACAGCCTCTCTGACGGGCGTCTTTTCGATCAAACAAAGCTTAATGGCTTGTACGATCACACTGAAATCAGTTTCCTTCGGTTCGTCTTTTTATACCCTACACCCAGGGTATACTCACTTTGTCCTTCCGTTTGTAACGCAGAGAAGGAAGCGTGGCAGATATAGAAAAGTATATATATTCTTGATCAGCGTCACCTCCTGAGTCGATATAGCCATGTTCGTCTGTCTGGCTGACTGGGTGGCTGGCAGGCTGGCTGGCTGTGCGTGGAAATATTTTTTACGGGAAAACTAACCCTGATAATTCAATGAAATTTGGTATGTTGGCTTTGTTGTAAAAGATAGCTAGTGGGATTGAAAATGAGCAAAATCGGTCAACGGACACGCCTACCGCCCATACAAAAAATATATTCAAAATGCAACTTTAGGAGTATTTTTCACGACAATTCAACCGAAATATACTTAAATACTACGAATTATTAGTGCAAACTCTGAGAAAAATTTGGGTGAAATCGGACAAGAGGGCGTGGCACCTCCCATATAAGCCAAAGCTTCAAAACGCTATGCTGAAAGAATTTTTTGTGATAATCCAAATAAATTTCACTCAAATACTAAAGACTATAAATGCACGCACTGAGCTAAAACTAGACGAACTCGGAAAAGAGGGCGTGGCACCTCCCTTATCAGAAAAAGCTTCCAAATGCTATACTAAATCGTTTTTTGAGATAATCCAACCGAATTTCACTCAGACACTAAGAACTATAATTGCACGCTCCGAGCAAAAACAGGGTTACCTCGGACAAAAGGGCGTGGCACCTCCCATAAAAGCAAAATTTTCAAAATACTTCAGTGTAGGGTATTTAATGTTTTGCCAGGCCAAAGGTTACACCCTTACTAGTTTGTTTTCTCGGGGTAGACATGGCTAAAATTGCGTAAAAATGCATAAAAAACACGAATAAATAAACACTTCGATATTAAATAATTAGGTCCCGTGTAAAAATTTTTGAATTTCGACGCCTTTTATAGTGGAAATACAAATTTTTGTACTTCCGGAAAACTCCCAGAGAGGACTCTGGGAACCGCCTTGACAAGGAAGTCAAAAACACGATTTGCAACAATTTTCATGCAAAAAATATGGTGGCCCACAATTGATTACAAAAGGTGGCCCACAACCGGTAACGGCAGCCATCCTTTAAGTGACTGGCAACATTCTCGTGGCGAAAAATTTTGAGCAAACTCGATATAAAATCGGAAAATTTAACGCAAATGCCGCATAAAAATGCAAAACACTCACCTCTTTGCAATATTTCACTTCGCTTTATCACACTCGCAAAATCTTCAGAAATTACTTTATTGAAAATTTCTTCGTAAATTTTTTTTTTTTTTGTTGTAGCTGCGGGTCAGATGCGTCCTTTCACTTCAGTGTTTGCACTAATACTGTCTATTGTCAATGTACACATAACCTCATACTCAGATCTATCATATTTTATAAACGTCAAAAAATACAAGGGGTGGCCCACAACCGGTGATGGCCCACAGCCGGTTCCATTACCCTACTTTTAAAAATTCTTATAAAAAGAACACTTCAAAATGAATGGGACCAGTAACTTAGATTTATCAATTTACAAAGTTTAGTGTAAGCTATAAATATTTGAAAAAACACCCTTTTCATGAAAATGACTGAAAACGCCAACTTCAACACCCTGTATTTTAACAACAAATGGTACTAGGACCAAACCCTCCCGGATTGTTGGCCTACTGGTCGAAGCAAATAAGCCACGAAGAGACGGGCTCCTGGTCCAAAATATGAATGCGTCGATCTTGCCGGACGAATTCATGATGGATTTGTACACGCACAATTTTGAAAGAGAGATGAATTGGTCGCTGGACGAGTTTAAGCAGCATGTGTACCTGGTCAGTAGACCTTGGTCGTCAGCCGAAGGGTTTGGGATGGGAAGGTTCAACTGGCGCGGGCCGTATGGAATGGGAAACGATTAAAAGTAAGATAAAAAATTGCTAAGTGTTTTTCACACAAAACAGATATTAATTTATATTTTCCACTCAGTTTTAGGCCTTGATTCGTTTCCTCAAGTCTTTTCCTTTTACAATCAGCTGATTTAGAATTGAATTAACAATTACAAGCATAAAGGCATGTTCACATGCGTCGTATTTTGGTACGATTTTAAGTTACGACTTCTGACTATACGACACTTTGTGAATTGCCCAAGATTCTTTTAGCGAAGTATTTTTCCTGATCTCAAATCAAGAAATTGGTATGACAAATGTACACTTAATTAAAGGAAATTTAACGAATACTTCAAAGAAAGTTATAAGGAGGTACACTAATCAAAATTTAGGAAAAAAATGTAAAATTTCAACTTCAAAGGCCCAGAACATGGGAAAAACTTTTTAAACTAACCAGACCTAATAAGCATTAGAAATTTCATACAATTGGCTGCCGATAGAAAAGTTTTTTTTAAAGGGTGAAAAAAGAAAACTATAATTCTCGACAAAAAAATATCTTCATACTTTTTAACGTGCTAGTCACCCGTTCTTACAATGCAAAGTTATCGAAATGAAAAGTAATTGAAACCACACGGATTACGGGACATGCCTGTTACAGATTAAACTTAAATTGAATTTTTACACATAACTGTATTAGGAATGCCACATTTATCATGCTGAACGCTGGAATGAATATTTAGAGCGAAAAACATCAAATTTATAATTCAGTTGTCATACGATTTGTTAACATCTGAACACGTTGTGCATTGCAACTCTTACAAAGAACATGATCGTCCAAGGGGTAGCATCCACGTCCTTCGGCTTCTGAAGATAATAGCAATCCACAATCCTTTATATAAAACGTTAGGAATATGCTAAATATTTCAAAATTTTAATAAATATACCTCACACTTGTAGCATTCAAAATGAAAACTACGGTCCAGAGCAACAACTCTTACAGTTTCTTCTTGTCCCGGTTCTGGCATAATTGGTTGCTTGCAAACACAACAACGTGGAGCAAATTTCCTGCAAAAACATTTCAATTAGTTTTTTCTTTTTTTCAAAAATACTGAAGAACACAAATAAAATAGTAAAGATATCACTTTGGCCTGTCCAAAAATAAATACTCTACACCATAACTCACGCTTTAGCAGCTGACACTTTAAGGTTAGTAAAAATGGATTAACTGCATCAATGCAAACAACCACATTTATGCAAAATGGTTATGGAAAATTTCGAGAAAAGAAAGCGACAAAAAGGTGTCGCATGATTCTCGTAAATTTTGAATTTGCCGCCATTTTGGTGGTAAAGTAAAAAAATTAAACAATTTGGCAGCTGACAATTTAGGGTTAGTAAACATGTATTGAAGGAGGAAGTTCAACGCTGTACTATGTTTGAATAAAAAAAGTGTTTTCTATTAAATTCAAATCCTGCGTTTATTATTAATATTTCGTATAAAGGTTCCAACCCTTCAAATTCAGATTTGAAGATATTCTGTGTGGTGCATGCACTAACCATTCCTAATATTTCTGATTGCATTATCTCATATAACTTGGTAAAGAATAATTTAAATTTCAATTTCTTTATTTAAGATTAATTAAGTTTATAACAATTGGTTTATTTTATAAAGATATACAAGCATGGCAAAAGTTAATAATGCCGTCTGCCGGATTTAATTATACATTTTATACAAATTTGAGAAAATAAATACATTGAAGCAAAAAACTTAAATTAAGATTTAAAGAAGTTAAGATCAAGTATAAATTTAACTGTGGTTAAAAAACTATGAATTAAAAAGTTTCCAAAAACTAAAAAGCAGGATATGTTCATAACAACAATAACATACTATCAGGTCAAAGCTATTAACGTGCGAGAACGGGGGCTTTTACTTTAGCTAAAAGAAATACAAAAATTGTATAGCTTTTATTTTCATTAAAAAAGAAAAACCAGAATGATCATCCAAACAATAAATAAGAGCTTTTATTTTATCTAAAAGAAGTACAAAGTTTTGGGCTTTTAGTTTAGCTAAAACAAAATTATTTATTGCAAGTGGGCAGTCAATCATTATACATATTTCGATAACTAAGAGCATGATCGACAAACCTTGCAAGTAGTCCCCAGCCAAAGTCTGCATTTAGCAGACTAAAGCAATCTTCAGGAGACAGAAAACTGCGGCCAAAGTACAACCTACGAATTTCTTGCAATAATGGACATAACCCAAGAAAATGTGTAACATCTTCTTTTTGATTAAGATTGCAAAGGGTGCAATTAGGGTTGATATCATCTCTATGAGGCCTGTAGTTAATATTAAGCAGTTCTGTGCGGGTCTTAAAAATTGTGGCCATTTCGGTGACATTGAATTTTTCATTAAAGTAGCTATTTGGGGCTAAAAAATAGTTTAATTGCCTATATGTTAGTCTTGTTTGTGAGGATCTTGCTTTATGAAGGCATTGGTTATACAAGTCATCATCAACCGCAGATATACAATCATAAAAAATGCTTTTCCACTCATCTACATTTTCGATCGTCAGTGTCATATTGATGTTGTGAGAACAAGCTATATTGTAAAGGGTGTTTTTTTTAGAGGTTTGTTTTTCGAATAGAGATAAAACTGGCATTTTGTGGTCAAATCTGGCAACTCTAATGACATTTATGTTCAGTTTGGTTTGCCATTTCATCATGAACAGGTTGACAAAAGAACAACGCTTGCAAATCGTGCAAATTTATTTCGAAAATAATGGTTCAGCTCGCGAAGTTTACCGCAAGCTCCGTAAATTTTATGGTCGACATAACCATGGATCGTTTTCGCACTACGTTTACTCTATGTGATAATACGCATCCGCAGAGACGTCGAACAGTGCGCACCGAAGAAACAATTGCCACTGTAGAGCAAAATGTTGAAGAGGACGCGAATGAATCGATTCGCCACCGTGCACAGCAATTGGAGCTTTGTCCATCAACTTTATGGAAGATTTTGCGCAAAGATCTTGGCTTGCGACCTTACAAGATCCAGCTTGTGCAAGAATTAAAGCCGCGAGACCATGCAATGCGTCGTGATTTTGGTGTATGGGCCGAAAATGAGATTGATCTCGATGCTGATTTTCATCGCAAAATTTTGTTCAGTGATGAGGCTCATTTTTGGTTGAATGGCTACGTCAACAAGCAAAATTGCCGCATTTGGAGTGAAGAGAATCCACATGAGACCCTTGAGACGCCATTACATCCACAAAAACTGACTGTTTGGTGTGCTCTATGGGCTGGTGGAGTCATTGGGCCATACTTCTTCCGAAATAATGCTGGAGAGTCAGTTACCGTTAATGGAGACCGGTATAGAGCCATGATAACCGACTATTTTGTTCCCGAATTGGATGGCATGAATGTGGATGAGTTGTGGTTCCAACAAGACGGCGCTACATGCCACACAGCGCACGTCACAATCGATTTATTGAAGGAAACATTCGAAGAGCGCATAATTTCGCGGAATGGACCTGTCAATTGGCCACCAAGATCGTGTGATTTGACACCATTGGATTATTTTCTTTGGGGATATGTGAAGTCGCTCGTCTACGCCAACAAACCAGAAACGTTAGGGGACTTGGAAGCCAACATTCGTGGCGTTATTGCCGACATACGGCCCCATATGCTCGAAAAAGTGGTTGAAAATTGGACCTGTAGAATTGGCTTTATTCGAGCCAGCCGCGGCGGCCACATGCCCGAAATCATATTTAAACATTAATGGCATAAAATTATCCTTCCAATAAAGCCAAATTGATGGACATTAAAACGATTTTCTTGTGTTTTATTTCAATTCGAAGTTCTATACCTCTAAAAAAAACACCCTTTACCATTCGTTAAATGGAGAATGACCGTAAGTGAGACAAGAATTGAGAATTCTTTTTTGAAGATTGTTGCTCGATCTTTGCATTACCTTACAGATATAGTCTGCATTAGCTTTAAGGTTTGTTATATAAATAAAGGGGAGACCCGATTCGACATGAATGGCGTAGTTTGGAGTGTTTACTGGTAGCTTAAAAATTCGTTTAAAGAAGTACCGTTGAATACTTTCAATATCTTCTAAGTATTGATTGCCGTAAGCTTCATTTGCATAGCAAAAGCAACTTTTAATTGTGGCGTTAAATACCCTAAACTTTGAGTTAGGGTCAACAAATTTGTTTGTAAAGAATTTTGCCCATATAGTGTTGATTGCCGTTTTGGCTTTGCTAACTCGTTCTTTAATATGAGGGCGAATATTTAAGTTATAAGTGATCAGGAACCCCAGATATTTAAACTCGTTTACTACTTCTATGTTACTGTTATCAAGTTTCCTACTTCCTTCGCTTCTGCTGATAATGTTTTGTGCCCTGAATACCATTATTTTAGACTTTGCAACATTAATCTGTAAGTCCCATTTGTCACAAAAAAGCATAAGTTTATTAATTTGTAGTTGCAGTGTTGACGGGCTTTCAGCGAAAATAACTAAATCGTCCGCATATAGCAGAACCTTTACCTCAGTACCCCCGTAACTTATGCCCCCTGGTAAACTATCGCCAACATCATCGATGTAAAGGGAGAACATGACTGGACTAAGAACACATCCTTGCGGGACGCCAGCTTCCGTATTGAATGTATTTGAATTCCTGTTGTTGCTTCGAACAAATGCCGATGTATTTTGAATGAGTTTTTCATATACTCGAATAAACTTCGTTGAAAGTCCTAAAACAGATAGTTTAAAAAGAAGTGATTTCCTGTTCACGATGTCAAATGCTGCCTTGAAATCGACGAAAAAAGCGTAAAGTTTCTTTTTATTTTTAATAAACCGTGATGCTAAAGTTTTTATAACAAAGATCTGATCAATGGTTGAGAGGTTGGACCGAAAACCAGCCTGAAAAGGACTTATAACGTTGTTGGTGTCAAGCCATTTTACCAATCTGTTGTACAATATTTGAGTGAACACCTTCGTTAAGGAGTTCAGAACGGATATTCCGCGATAGTTTTCCGGAAGGGTGTGGTCCCCATTTTTAAAAATCGCAGAGATACTGGAAGCTAAAAAATTTGAGGGAACTACCTCGTCTATAAAAATTTTATTAATCAGTTTTAAAAGATAGTCCAATAACTCATGCGTAAAATTTTGAAAACACTCAGCTGGAATACCATCTGAGCCAGGCGCTTTGTTCTTTTTCATTTTTCGGAGCGAAAACACTAGCTCTGACATTTCAATCATGCGATCTAAATCTGGGTTTTTAACTTCAGGTATGGCATAACTGATGTTTTTTTGTAATGGGTTAGGGGCTAAAAGTTTGTTAAAATACGATGCGAGGATCTCAATATCAACTACATGGCAACTATTGTTCTCACAGTCACCAAGAAAACGTACATTCGTCCAAAATGATTTCGAGTCTGTACATGCACACAATTTAAATGCAAAGCTTTTGAGAAACATGATTTCCTTGTTAACGCACAAATTCTTATATTTTCTATTAGCCTGTAAGTACAGAGTTTTATATATTGTGTTATTGTTTTATATATAAATGGATTTCGTCTGTTGTTTCCTTATTTTTGTTAAACATATCGGTTGATAAGTCCATGAAGAAAAAACAGCTTTTTTAGAAAAAATCGATTTTATTCATAAAATTTGGCTCTAAATATCGATACCTTTCTTGTAGAACGGTTTAAAATTTGCCACAAAACAGCCGTTTTTTCGGCGACCACCTCTTTGTTATTTGAGAAAAATCTTTTTCATGTACATAATAATAGAGTTTAGCTACTACAGCTATTAGCCTTCTTGACTATTTAGCTTCAAGCTTTAAATCAAGTAAAGCTTAAAATAAATTAGGAAAATTAAAAAATTATGAGTTTTAATGCGTTATTTTTTTATAATTTTTTCTTAGCTTTTTCGCACTTTCTCAACATACCCACTCAGATCACTTGTATACATAACTACAAATGCATAAATGCAGTTGTATGTATGTAATAACATGATCCACGGAATGAATGTTAGAAAAAATTAACCCTGCATGCTGTGGGGCTCGGACAACACAAACATTAAATAAAAAACAACCAATAACCAACGAATTTAATTATAATAATTTTTCAATCTAAGTTTGAGTTGACATTTTGACAAGCTAATGCTATATACTTCGCAATGATTAATAAGAGTTGTCATGCGATTAAAAGGGGCTGAAGCCATATAATTAGTTCTACTAACCGGTTGATAAAATAATTGATTAGAGTTACGATTACTTCTTTGGTTAGTATTAAAATAAATATATTTAAGAATCACTGGTGCGGCAAGAGACCCTGTAATAAGCTGATGCAGATAAAGTATATCCGCTATATTTCTGCGCCTACTTAAAGACTGCATACGTAACAACATCAAACGATCCTCATAAGGAGGAATGTTTGAAGAATCCGTCCAATTAAGCCTTTAAGAGCAAAACGAACAAAATTTTTTTGAATTCTTTCAATTCTATCAATGTGTATATTATAAAATGGTGACCAAACTTAGCTGGCGTACTCTAAGTGAGGACGCACAATTGTGTTAAATAAAGTCACCGTTACTAAAGGGCTATTAAATTCTTTTGCCCATCGTTTAATAAAGCCAAGCAGTGATTAAGATTTTTTACAAATTTGATTAATATCAAAGGTCGGCAAGGGGTACCCCTAGAGAGCAAAGTTCACATGTATACAAAATGTGAGCATGCAATTTTATTTCTACAATATGTCAAAAAAATATAAATTTTTTCATTCAGTATGAATCGAGCAGTCGACTGAGAAAGTCAATTTGCGTCACCCATTCGTAAAATATAATTTTTAAGAATCTTGGCGTGACAGAGAATAAGAATTCTATGAAGAAAATTACTTCAGATATGACCCTCTGCTGTTTTATTATTGATGCCGAAGGACTTGCTAGGAAATGGTCTTCAACTGACACAATTTCTAAAACAAATGTTATGAAACCGCTTGCATTGACTTAACATTTTTTTTTGTGGGCTAATCTTAGATGGTCTGATTTGACAACATGTTCTACGTCGAAGGCGATATGGCCATATTATGACGCTAGTAGAACAAGAAGTATTATCTCATTAGATGGGAGATGTCTCTGAATTTTATTTTGGGTCATTACAGGGCATTATTTTATACGCAGGCACACCTCAAGATTCGAGCTCACTGACGTAAGACATCTTTGTAGAATTTGTAAAGATACTGACGTCGAAGAGTCCATTCTTCATTTCTCTTGCAGATTTCGCTCAAAAGAGCCCCAAACTATTTTAGAGTTTATAAAAAATTCGAAATGGTTCTTATAATTGGACAATGAAGATATAAACCGAATATAAGATGGTCCAACTGCGGCCTAAGTTATGATTACACCGGTCATTTCTAGTGCTATCCTTAACCTTCCTTAATATGTTTCTGAAACTATGAGCCAATGATACAATTTTTTGTCAGAAATAATGGTATAAAAAATATCTACCAATTTCGACAACTGGACCGGTAAAAGACTAAAAGATTTTTGAAATATCTTTCTTTTGACTTTGAAAATATTTAAAGGACATCTTGACTTTTAGCTAAATGCGGATATTTTGACGGCTATCTCTCCGAAACTGGATCCGAGCAAAAAATTATGTTGTTCTTGTTGTAATTAAATCTTGATCCTCTTCTACTTGCATGGGTACCAAACTTGTTTTTTTGTCAATTCAATAGATTTACCTACATACAATTCTAAAACATAAAAATTTTTGAAACACATGTTTTCCCGTGTACAGGCGAACTGATTTTTTTTATAAATTATGATTTGACAACAAAATAAAATGATTTGTTTATTGTTTTATTTTTTCTCTTTGCACAACTACAGGCTATTGTTTATATAGTGGTGCCGACCTTTGATTAATATGTTCATTGAACGTTAGTTTAGCATCAAAATTTATACCAAGGTCTTTGACTGAATCGACACGACAGATTTGTTTATCATTAAATTTATAATTAAACTCTACGATTTGATTTTTTCTAAAAAAAGTCATTGTTTGGCATTTATCAGAATTGAGATGTAAGCTATTTTTACAACACCAAACTTCGAAAGATTTCAAGTCAGACTGATGTAGGAAACTGTCTTCAACTCCCTTCACGATCCTGTATATTTTCATATCATCTGCATATATAAGCAAATGATTGTTTTTAATAAAGTGTGTACCATCATTTATTGCTAAAATAAATAGGAGAGGTCCCAAGTGGCTTCCTTGTGGAACACCTGAAGACGCAGTAAAAGGAGGTGACAACACCTTCCGAAATCTTATTTGATATGAACGATCAGACACATAAGATTCGATCCAACTGACAAAATTTAAAGGAAATCCAAGCTTTTTTAATTTAAACAAAATTAAGTTATTTGGTAGTTTGTCAAATGCTTTACTGAAATCTGTGTAGATACAGTCAACTTGCCCACCAGAGTTCAAAGCATTTAATGTGAAAGAAGTGAAATCAAGAAGGTTAGATACTGTAGATCTGGCATTAACAAAACCATGCTGACGTGATGTAATGACTTCACCACAGCACACCTTGACTTGATCGTATATAATTTTTTCAAAAAGCTTTGGTATTGATGATAGCTTGGCTGTGGGCCTGTAATTTGAAACATCATTTTTACATCCTTTCTTAAAGATTGGACTTATGAATGATTCCTTCCAAAATTGAGGAAAATAGTTATCGTTAATAGATTTATTAAATAAAAAGCTGAGTGGATGACTCAAGATAGAGCTACAATTAATTAATAATGTTGCTGGAATACCATCAGGTCCACTTCCAATATCGTCATCAATAGATGCAATATATTTCTCCACGAGTTCAGGGGAGAAAGATATTGCATTAAATAAAACTTTCGGGTCAGTTTCCATGAATTCAAAATAAGGGATATCAGGGCTAAATAAATCAGATGAAAAAGAATTTTTAAACAAGTTAGCAAACAACCCCGCAATTATTTCGGGGTTGCTGGTAAGCTCGTCACCAGTCTTGAACTCAGTCGGAAAACCGTCTGACTTTTTTTTTAATTAATAAATCCCCAAAAATTCTTGGGGTCTTGGAGAATGTTCAGCTTCATTTTATTCAAATATTCAGAATAAACAGAAGCTGATTATAATTTAAATTCGTCAAACAGTTTGTTGTAATTTTCTAAATCGTTTCGGTTTTGACTTCAGATATATTTTTTCCAAGCCCTGTTACGACTATTACGAATTTTCTTTAAGTCTCTTGTATACCAAGGGTATGAAGAGTTATTAACGTATTTAAATGTATATGGCACTGCCAAAGCTATAGCTTTAAAAAGTTCTTCATATAAAAATTTAATGTTATTATCCAAAGAATTATTTTCAAAGAAGTTTAAAAAATTATTAACATTGTTCCTTTAAATGTTATTCAACTTCCAAAAGTCAGCTTTTTTGAAATTGAATTCATAAATTTTAATAGAAGAACATTCATTATTTAAATTATTTTAATCTGATTGGTGCAATATATTCAAAGGTGGATGATAAGTATCAACCACACTTAGGGCATTGAGGGCGTTATTTACAACAACCTTACTACTATCTGTAACCAAAACTAAGTCAAGTTGTCATCCGTGACAATTCGTTATACAACTAACTTGTTGCAAATCAGTTAAAATTTCGTCAACAAAAATTTGTTGTTGTCGGGTTTTAGGACATGACGCATAATAATACGTGTCATCCTCAGACAAAGTCTATTTTAGTTCAGGCAAATTGAAATCACCTAACAATAAAGTGTCGTCATTAACGTCAAGTTTTTGAGTCATGTATTCTACGGCCTGTGCAAGACTATCGTAGACTTCTATGCTACTATGGTACTAGTATCGCCGGTGGCCAAATTTTGGCCATTTTCCTAAAGATAGATAAAATTTTTTCGAGTACTGTTTCGTATAAAAGAAAGCCAGAATATTAAGTGTTGACAGAATTCAATACTTGTAGCAACCTTTTTTGGATGCAGAAGGCTTAGTGTATCTCAAAATCGAATTACATAAAAATTGGTGTGGTGGCTTAGCCGCTGTAGCTAGCGTATTTCATTTTGGAAGTTAGGCGCCTTCTACTAAAAAAAAAAGATTAATATTCTTTCTCAAAAATCCGTTTATCTCCAATCCAAATTAGCCGAGATAACCTTTTTTCTCTTTAGACACATGACACCACTCGCATATACATTTTTCTTAAGCTTTCTTTCATAAGAACCGGTGTTCAATTTCAGCCGTGACACAGTATTATTAAACCACATCTCACTGCATAAATTACACTAAGCCCTTATCTAAACAAAACCAAAAACCATTGCATAGTAATAGGCAAGGTCGAAAGTGTGCCCACGCCATTGCAGAACTGCAGTTCATAAGTATCGAAAATATTAAACAATTCGAAGAAAACGATGAAAGTCCAAAAGTATTGAAAAATGTCCAAAATATCGGTAAAAGTCAAAAAGAGTACAAAATATCAGTTGAACTTTACGAATAACATCCAAAAAATCGGTAAAAGTTCAAAAGTATCGAGAAATCCGCAATACATCGGCAAATGTCCAAAATTATCGAAAAACATCCAAAATATCGGTAAAAGTCCCCAGGTATCGAAAATCATCCAGAGTATCGTTAAAAGTCCAAAAATATCGAAAAACATCCAAAATATCGGTAAAAGTTCAAAAGTATCAAGAAATCCGCAATACATCGACAAATGTCCAAAAGTATCGAAAATCATCCAAAATATCGGTAAAAGTCCCAAAGTATCGAAAATCATACAGAATATCGGTAAAAGTCCAAAAGTATCGAAAAACATCCAAAATATCGGTAGAAGTCCAAAACCATCGAAAATCATCCAAAATATCGGTAAAAGTCCTAAAGTATTGAAAAACATCCAAAATATCGGTAAAAGTCCAAAAGTATCACGAAGCATCCAATGCATCGATAAGTATCGAGAAACATCCAAATATCCAAAATATCCGCAAAAGGTCCAAAGTATCGAAAAACATCCAAAATATCGGCAAAAGGTCCAAAGTATCGAAAATCATCCAAAATATCGGTAAAAGTACAAAAGTATCGAGAAACATCCAAAATATCGGCAAAAGGTCCAAAGTATCGAAAAACATCCAAAATATCGGTAAAAGTCCAAGAGTATCGAAAATTATCCAAAGTATCGATAAAAGTCCAAAAGTATCGAAAATCATCCAAAATATCGGTAAAAGTACAACAGTATCGAGAAACATCCAAAATATCGGCAAAATGTCCAAAGTATCGAAAAACATCCAAAATATCGGTAAAAGTCCTAAAGTATCGAAAAACATCCAATGCATCGATAAAAGTTCAAAAATATTGAAAAACATCCAAAATATCGGTAAAAGTCCAAAAGTATCGAGAAACGTCAAAAATATCGATAAAAGACCAACAGTATACAAAAACATCTAAAATATCGGCAAAGCTCCAAAATATCGAAAAACATCCAAAATATCGATGCAGAACGTGAACAGAGTGAAACGAAACAGGTTTTTGCAAGCAAGAGAAAAACAACAACAACATAATCTCTCCCACTCCACTGTCTCATTCACTTTCTCAACAACACAGCATAACACTGTGGGTGCTGTTGTTGTTGTAATTATATTGGAAACTTTGATCATGTTTTTAAATGCTTTAATGGCAACTTATGAGGATAATTTTTGGTTTTGTGCATTCTACAGCACAGTATCTTTCATATAAAAAATATCGAAAATCGGTAAAATGGTTAGCGCCAGTGTTGTCTAAACTTTTAGTAAGCTTTCGTCTCGGTTTTCTTTTCTTTTTAAGGGACTTATTAGCTTTTTTGGTATGAATTGATATCGACGGAGTGCACTATAGGTCAAAAGGCACACTTTTTTGGCCAAAATTCATAACGTCCATATTATCATGGATACCGACTGCAAATGTAGTTTTTATGTTGACTCTAGACTAAAAGAACAATTCTGAAAAAAATCTTAAGCCTTGGACTACCGGGTCAAAGATGGCACGTAATAAATTCTCTCAATTAATAACACATACCAGCAAGGTTTTTTTTAAGCATTTCCGAAGTATCTTTATGCGTTGAATCCGAATCCAAGGTCAAAATCTACCCACCGTTTCAGGATTTGGAGATATTTGAGGTCAAACTCATGAAAAATGGCCATTTTGGCTATTTTTGAGGTTCGATGCAAACTGCAGAAAATTTGCATTATTTTTTTTACCAAATGTATCACGTAGTTCTGTTATGTTTCTTCGAAATGAGCTCTTAAAAAATGCCATACAATACTTCCTTTAAAAGTTATAGCCGATTTAAGATAACATGTCATGACATCTGGAAATCCCATAAAACGGGTAAAACGACTCAACTTTGAATTTCATGACATCATCTTAAATCTGCAATAACTTTTGAAGAAAGAATTGTTTGGCACTTTTTAAGAGCTCATTTTGAAGGTAAGAGGTGGTACTCAGTAATGAATTATGCAAAAAAAATAAAAAAAATTTTGTGCAGTCTACAACTAACCTACTTAACAAACTTAACGTATATTACCTTCAAATATCTGTATTTTTCAAAAAACCTAATGCAAAAACTGTCCACACTTTTACCCAAGTTACTTGAACTAGTAGTACCTTCAGTATTTTCTAATAAAAAGTTGAAAAACAACTTCTTCTCTTTCTTTTTTGTCTGTCTTTTGCAACCAGACTTCGAATAAATCGGAATTGCGGAAAAAAAGTTACCTGACAAAAAAATTCATTAAAAAAAAAACGGGCAAAATCGGGCGTCTATATTTCTAAATAACATTAAGAAAAGAACCGTCTTACTGGTTTTAAGTTTCTAAGGACTAACAAATTCCAACAAAATTTTAAAAGCTTACACGAAGTTCAAAATTTAAAAAAAAAATACTAAAAGTCAGAGATCTAATTTGAATTTTAAATTTTTCCACAGAAAACCAAAATATATTTAAATGTTTTAAACTACATTGCATTATACATAGCATCATCAATTTTATAAATTTTTATTTTAGAAAAAAACAAATTATTTTAATTACTTTTTATTGATTGAAAAAAAGAGCTAAAATCACATTTTTTTGGAGTTATCTCAGTAAAATGCAAATGCATCAGCTTTGACACATCGCTGAGGAACGTAAAATTATTTTACCCCAAAACAAAAAACATTTTTGTTTGTATTGAAGTATTTTCCGTTACACTGCATCAGCAAAAACTTTATAGCAACACTTGTAAAAATTGAATTTTGGGCAAAAAAGTGTGCCTTTTGACCTATAGTGGAGTGGATGCAATAACCACAGAAGACGTGGTAATGGTATTATTGTGAAGTATGGTCTCTTCAATAATAGTCTCATTAAGACTTTTTTCAATTTGAGGAAAAAAATCACTGAAATTATTTAAAATATCTCTGAAATCAATATGCGGATTGTTTAATTTTTCCCCAAATTTTTTAATTTTGTCGAAAAAACTCGACGGAGGGAGGGCCCTACAAGATGGGCAATACCATTGCAAACCTGATCGCTCAGAACATAAGAGATCCGTAAAAGATTTAGTCAAATTAGCACACTGTGCATGAAACATCTGTTCACATAGACCAGAGCAAGAAAACATCGCATTTAAAATATTTTGGCATTTGCAAAAATCACCAAGAGAGCAAGCAACCAGATTATCCAAAGAAAAATAATTCATTTTAGAGACAGAAAAAAAATTTAATATGTAAAAAATTATTTGACGCGGTGACAGAAATATCGCTGTTGCGCGTGGAACCTTCCATACAAGCAAAATACGTTAAATGCTATTTCTCGCAAATGTTACAATATATTTTAATGAAATTTTGGATATAGGTACTGCTTATTAATGCCTTGTAATAACCGAAAAGTGGGCGGTATCTAAATGTACCACGCCCCCTTTTCAACCATTGAAAATTTTGATTCAATATTACTCGAAAACAACTCCAACAATTTTAATGAAAATTTAGATGTTACCACTGCGAACAAGGATTAATACGTGGGCTGCTATATATATTTCTGGCCTAGGCAACACTAATGTCAATAGCTAAAATCTGGCAACACCATAATAAAGTTTAACATTTTTTAGCATAAACGTACTCACAACGTTTTGATGTACAAGTGCTATTTGTTTTGTTTACAGTGAGTTAAGAAAATTAATTTTTCCATTGATAATTTAAGCGATTGATATGGGGTTTCCAACGAGAACAAACGTTTTTTACAACTCAGTGTTCATGCAAAATCGAATGTATTGGAGTGGAACTAATGCCCAAGGATGCCTCTATCTCACGGTATGTCACATGACGATCTTGCATTATCAGTTCACGCACGGCATCAATGTTCTCTGGCACAACGGCCGTTTTTGGACGACCTTCACGGAATTCGTCTTTAAGCGAGCGTCGGCCACGATTGAATTCATTAAACCAGTTTTTCACAGAGCTATAGGATGGTGCTTCATCGCCAAACAAAGATTTAAGTTCATCGATGCACTCTTGTCGTGATAATCCACGTCGAAAGATGTGAAAAATGATCGCACGAAAATGTTCACGAGTTAATACCATTTTTTTGCCAAATTGATTTTTTCAAGTCACTGTAAACAACACAAATGATGGTCGTACGTCAAAACGTTCTGAGTACGCTAAAAAATGTCAAAACTTTATTATGGTGTTGCCAGATTTTAGCTATTGACATTAGTGTTGCCTAGGCCAGAAATATATATAGCAGCCCTACGTATGTGATATGTCGTTATATTGGGAAAATTCCGTGAAGGGCGTGGCACCGCCCACAAAAATATAATACGCTACAAAAAGAAAACTACTAAAGCAGTTTGCTGAATAACTGTAGGGAGCCTACTTGCTATTAGGCACCTACGACCTGAAAGTGGGCAAAATATCGCCGGCGCGCGCGGAACCTCCCATACAAGTAAAACACATTAAATCATAGAGTAGACTACTCTATTCGTTGAAAGCTGTCTCATGAGTATTAGGTTTTTTCCATACTCTGGTTTTTATTTTGTTGTTTTACTCACTGAGATATCTATACTAATATTATAAATTCGAAAGTAACTCTGTCTGTCTGTCTGTCTGTTTGTTACCTTTTCACGCCTAAACCGCGTAACCAATTTGGATGATAGTGAGATAGTGAGAGACCCTGGGAAGGATATAGGATAGTTTTTGCGCCTAAAATTGTCTTTAAAAGGGATAAAAAGGGGGTTGGAAGTTTGTATGGGAAATCAATAACCGCTGAACCAATTTAAATGAGATTTGGTATGGAGATAGTAAGAGACCCTAGAAAGGATATAGGATAGTTTTTATCCCCAAAAATCATCCTTAAAAGGATTGAAAAGAGGTATGGAAGTTTGTATGGGGAATCAATAATCGCTGAACTAATTTAGTTGAAATTTGGTATGGAGATAGTAGAAGACCCTGAAAAGGACATATGATAGTATCCACCCCTCAATTCATCCTTAAAGAGAGTGAATAGGGGCATCGAAAATTGTATGGGAAACAATAACCCCTGAACCAATTTAGATTAAATTTGGTATGGAGATAGTGGGAGAGCATGAAAAGGATATCTGATAGTTTCTATCCTTCAAATCATCCTTAAAGAGGGTTAAAAGGGAGATGGAAATTTGAATGGGGAATCAATAGCCGCTGAACAAATTTAGATGAAATTTGGTATGAAGATAGTAAGAGACTCTAGGAAAGGTTTTAGATAGCTTCCACCCCTAAAATTGTCCTTAAAGGGTAAAGAAACAGCATGGAAGTTTGTATAGGGAATAAATAATTTTTGATAATGTATCATGAATTACGTATATGGAATTGATTTTGTTTTGTTGGTGTTTTTTTCTGTGTTTCCCCATTCGTCGCATACTCAATCTCTAAAATTTGAAAAGATACGTTAAAAATTAACAGTTGAGCTGCCAAAAGTTGTTAACATTTTGAAAAAATTAAAAAAAATTTAAAAATAAATAAATACAAATAAATTAATATCAAATCTTAATATCTAAGATAGGATTTAAACAATTGCTTTGAAGGTAAGTACATAGTACTCAGTAGTTACTTATTTTTATCCTTATTATGTAGTTGCTTATAATTTATGCTGCCGATATGCCTCGCAAGCGTAAATCTAATTTAACGCGTAGCTCTAGCAGAGCTCGAGCTGCGAGAGTAGCTAGAACTCAAGAATCGAAGGAGCAAACCCAGACCCGTGGTGCTTTAGTTGCCGAGCGTCACGAAAGACAAAGGGCTGCCGAGGCCTTCGATCAGACTCGAGTCCGTCAGATTTTAGATGCCAATCGCCATGCGTCCTCGATAGCTGCAGAGACGCTTGAAGAATCGCAAACACGACGTGCTTCAAATGCTGAACGGCAGACAGAAAGGAGACATGCGTTTACAATGAGCACATGGAGGGCGTTTCACAACGCCGGTTTTGAATACGATCCATTGATTGATTATAGTAGCCATCGATTAGTTTTCATAGGCAGAATGAATAAAAAATGCACGCATTGTGAAGCGCTTAGTGGAATGAAGAAACTCCAGGTATATGTTGTTCTGGTGGAAAAGTTTTGGTTCCAACACTTGGTGAGCCAGAGGAACCACTTAAATCTTTACTTTTGAATGAAAGCAGTGAATCTCAGCATTCTTGGAAAAAAATAAGAAAATATAACTCCTGCTTTCAAATGACCTCATTTGGTGTAGATAGAGAGATAATTATGCCTGGATTTTCGCCAAGTTTTACAATCAAAGGTCAAATCTACCATAGAATTGGCTCTTTGCTTCCTACAAATCATGAACAAGCTAAATTTTTGCAGATTTATTTCATGGGGAATGCAAACGACGAAGCTGACCGCAGGTGTCAAAATATTCAAGGAGTTGAGAGGGACACTGTTATAAAGATTTAGAGAAAGTTACATGAGCATAATCGTCTCATACACACTTTTAAAACAGCAATAGAAATAATGCCACGGGAAGCTGATAATTTAGTGATGCACCCTGACCGTTCGCCAAGTGGGGAACCTGAAAGGCGATATATTGCACCTTTAATATAGTATATGCGCCAAAAAGACATATCTCTTGGTAAAAAGCAATCCAATTTGAAAAGCAGTCCAATTTAACAATCAGGAATCCTGCTCCTTTTTATATATTTTTGGAGCAATATAGTTCTATGAAATGTGGTACACTGCCTCCGTCGTCAAAGTTAGCTCGACTTATTGAATAAGGGCAAGATCGGTCAACTGACACGCCTACCGCCCAAACAAACAAAATATTCAATATGCAACTTTAGGAGTATTTTTCAAGACAATGCGACCAAAATACACATAAGTACAAAGGACGGTAAGCGCAAGCTCTGAGCAAAAACTAGACGAACTCGGACAAGAGGGCGTGGCGCCTCCCATATAAGAAAAAGCTTTAAAATGCTATACTGAAAACGCTTTTTTGAGATAGTTCAACCAAATTTCACTCAGAAACTAAGAACTATAAATGCAACCTCTGGGTAAAAACAAGGCAAATTTGGACAACAGAGCCTGGCACCTCCCATATAAGCAAAAGCTTCCAAGTACTATACTGATATACAACTAAATTTCACTCAGACACTAAAAACAGTAACTGCCAGATCTAAGCAAAAGCTATGTGAATTCGGACAAGAGGTTGTGGCACCTCCCGTAAAAGCAAAATTTTCAAAATACTGCAGTGTAAGGTATTTAATGTGTGGCCAAGCCAAAGGTAACATCCTTCCTTGCTTTTGCCTTGAGCTTGCACTTACTATCTCTTATATTTATGTCTATTGAAGTTGCGTTATCGTGAATAATGCTCATAAAATTACGTTTTGAATATATTTTTTTTTTATGGGCGGTAGGTGTGTCCGTTGACGAATGTGTAAAAAATTTCATACAAATTAAATTTCATACAAATTAAATTTCACTCGGACACTAAGGACTATAAATGCAAGCTTTAAGCAAAAACTAAACGAACTCGGACAAGAGGGCGTGGTACCTCCCATATAAGCAAAAGCTTCAAAATTCTATACTGAAAACGCTTTTTTGAGGTAATGCAACCAAATTTCACTCAGAAACTAAGAACTATAAATGCAAGCTCTGAGCCAAAACAAGGGAAACTTGGAAAACAGGGCGTGGCACTACCCATATAAGAAAAAAGCTTCAAAATACTATACTGAAATACAACTTAATTTCACTCAGACACTGAAAACAGAAAGTGCAAGATCTGTGCACAATAGGCATGCGCTTATTTTACGATTTTCTGATTTTCGTTCATGCCGCCCCCTGAAATCCTTCTAATGGTCATAAAAACAAATACTATGAAGTTTCACGGCGATCGGATAACGATAACCCGGCCCGCAAGAGAGGTCAAGGTCAAGTTGAGGTTTCAGGCAAAACATAATGAAAATTTTTTTAAACTTAATTAAATTAGTCAAAGCATAACTTTATCTTATAGCAAATTGAAATACCTTTCCAACAAGCTATTATTGTTTAAAATCGGGTTATAAATACGAATTCTATGAATTTTTCTTTTACGGCATTAACAAAATTGCCGCAAAATACCATATGTAGTAGAATAGCATTTTGCGGCAATTTTGCTAATGTCGATAAAAGAAAAATTCATAGAATTCGTATTTATTACCTGATTTTAAACAATTATAGCTTGTTGGAAAGGTATTTAAATTTGCTATAAGATAAAGTTATGCTTTGACTAATTTAATTAAGTTTAACTAGTAAGGGTGTAAATTTTGGCCTGGCCAAAAACTAAATACCCTACACTGCAGTATTTTGAAAAGTTTGCTTATAGGGGAGGTGTCACGCCCTCTTGTCCGAGTACACCCAGTTTTTGTTCAGAGCTTGCATTTATAGTTTTTAGTGTCAGAGTGAAATTTAGTTGGATTATCTCAAAAAAATCTTTCAGTAAAGCATTTTGAATCTTTTGCTTATATGGGAGGTGCCACGCCCCCTTGTCTGATTTCACCCAATTTTTGCTGAGAGCTTTCATTTACAATTCTTAGTGTCTGAGTCAAATTTGGTTCGAGTATCTCAAAAAACGCTTTCAGTATAGCGTTTTGAAGCTTTTGCTTATATGGGAGGTGCCACGCCCTCTTGTCCGAATTCGCTCAAATTTTTATCAGAGCTTGCGCTTACAATTCGTAGTACTTATATGTATTGTGGTTGCATTGTCGTAAAAATACTCTTAAAATTGCATTTTGAATATAATTTTTGTATGGGCGGTAGGCGTGTCCGTTGACCGATTTTGCTAATTTTCAATCCCCCGAGCTAACTTTGACGACGGAGGCAGTATACCAAATTTCATTGAATTATCTTGCTCAGTTTTCCCAAAAAGTGTATTTCAACACACAGCCAGCCAGCCAGCCAGCCAGCCAGCCAGCCACCCAGCCAGCCAGCCAGCCAGCCAGCCAGCCAGCCACCCAGCCAGCCAGCCAGCCAGACAGACGGACATTGCTATATCGACTCAGGAGGTGACGCTGATCAAGAATATATATACTTTTCTATACCTGCCACGCCTCCTTCTCTGCGTTACAAACGGAAGGACAAAGTGAATATACCCTGGGTGTAGGGTATAAAAAAAATTTTCATTATGTTTTGCCTGAAACCTCAACTTGACCTTGACCGGGCCGGGTTATCGTTATCCGATCGCCGTGAAACTTCATAGTATTTGTTTTTATGACCATTAGAAGGATTTCAGGGGGCGGCATGAACGAAAATCAGAAAATCGTAAAATAAGCGCATGCCTAGTGCACAAGCTATGTGGTCGTGGCACATCCCGTACAAGCAAAATTTTCAAAATACTGCAGTGTATCTTATTCAATGTTTGCCCAAACCAAAGGTAACACCCTTGTTGCTAGTTTGATTTCAACTAGCATTTGCCTAGAGCTTGCACTTACTATCTCTAATATTTATGTCTATTGAAGTTCCGTTATCGCGATATCGTGAATAATGCTCATTAAATTAAGTTTTAAATATATTTTTTCTATGGGCGTGTCCGTTGACGGATTTCGCTCATTTTCTATGCCACGAGCTAACGGAGGCAGTGTACTAAATTTCATCGAATTATTTTGCATAGTTTTCTCGTGAAAAATATTTCCACAGACGGACAGTCAATTAGCCAGCCAGCCGGACGGACATGGCTATATCGACTCAGGGGAGATGGCGCTGATCAAGAATATATATACTTTTCCATACCTCTCACACCTCCCTCTCCGCGTTACAACAGAAAGACAAAGTGAATATAAAAAGAGGGCGTGGCACTTACCATAGAAGCTGAAGTGTCAAAATGCTATAATGAATGCGTTTTTTGAGATAATCCAACCCAATTTCACCAGATGTTAAGGATATGAAATATAAGCTTTGATCAGAAACTCGATTGATTCAAATAAGAGGGAAGACACCTCCCATATACTAAAAGTGTTATTTGGGGTAATGTAAAAAAATTTAGCACAGACACTAGGGATAGTTAGTGGAAGCTCTGAGCAAAACTAGGCGAACTTGGAAAAAAAATCGTTGCACCTCCCATACAAGTAAAGTTTTCGTAATGCTACAATGTTCAACAAAATTTCGCATAAACACTAGGGACAGTTAGCATAAGCACAAACTAAGTGAGTTCGGACAAGAAGGCGTGGCGCCTCCTATACATGCAATAATTTAAAAATTTTGGCCAGGCCAAAAGTAACTCCCATACTAGTTTTTGGTAAATAGTAACTTTCAAAAGGTAGCTGTAAAAATTTGATTATCCGACGATTTTTTCAAGTTACAGTTGTTGCACTTTGTGTTGTATTCTTTTTTTATCAACACTTGCGCGAGTTCATGAACTGGCCGTAAATGTGAAGCGCTCTGATAAAACTATACTAGACATACCAAAGTAAAATTTTTGTTACAGAAAAAAATATGACATTCAGTCAAAAGTTCATGTTTTGGGTTTTTTGCACCAAACGCTACCTGCATGTCTCACAATTAACTTTATACTGGTTTCAGTTCACATATTTTTTTTATTTTATTTATTGTATTTATAATTTACGCGGTGCCGTGACATAATCCCCACGGACATAATCCCCATTCACGATATGGGGATTATGTCCGCAAGTTATTCGGACATAATCCCCATTTTTTCAATGGGGATTATGTCCGCAAGTATTTCGGACATAATCCCCAGGAAAAAACGGACATAGTCCCCATAACGATATTTTGTTATTGACCACAGAAGCAGCTCAGGATTTACAACTCCCAAAAATTCCACAGTAATTTTACATAAGGGTAGGGGTAAGTGGGCGGCCTGCGTCCGCAGCTCAGGATTTAAAACTCCCAAAAATCCAACACCGGCTTCGCGGCGGCCTTCGGCCGCGGATCAGTCTATAACATCCAACACTATATAAATTTTTTAAATGGATTATTGCAAAAATTTCGTTCAATCTTAATTAAATTTTTCGGACATAACCCCCATTGGGATTATGTCCGAAAAATTTGCGGACATAACCCCCATGGCCAAAATGGGGATTATGACCGAAAAATTTTCGGACATAATCCCCATTTACGAAATGGGGATTATGTCCGTTGGGATTATGTCCGGTAACCAATTTACGCATTCATTTTTTCAAAAAATATCTTCTCTTCTTATACGAGATAAAATTGTATGTACTTATGTACCTATGTACTTATGTATGTTTGGAACGGGCAAAACTTTTTCTCGAAAACGGCTGCAGCGATTTTAATGAAACTTCGGATAATGTTAGATATTAGCATACAATGAAAAATGAGCTAGCCTTGAACTTTGGAAATGCTCACTCGCAAACCATACAAGGTATTTGAATAAAATTTGGTGAGCGGGTACGGCTTAGTAATACCTTGAAACAGACAAAAAGTGGGCGGGATCGAATAAGTGCCACGCCCACTATTTGACCCTTGAAAATTTTAATTCAATATTACTCGAAAACGACTCCACCAATTTTGATGAAAATTTAGGAGATGTTACCTCTGCAAACAAGTATTAATATGTAATATGCCGTTATATTAGGAAAACTCGTTGAAGGGCGTGGCACCGCCCACAAAAAATATAATACGGTATGAAAAGAAAACTTATGAAGTAATCTTTCTAAAATTAACTGTGCGGAGCCTACTTGCTATAAAGCATCTCTGATCTGAAACTGAGCAAAATATCGCCGTTGCGCGTGGAACCTCCCATACAAGCAAAATACGTTAAATGCTATTTCTCGCAAATTTTACAAGGTATTTTAATGAAATTTGGTATGTAGGTACTGCTTAATAATACCTTGTAAAAAACGAAAAGTGGGCGGGATCGAATAAGTGCCACGCCCACTTTTTAACCCTTGAAAATTTTGATTCAATATTACTCGAAAACGACTCCAACAATTTTGATGAAAATTTGGGAGCTGTTACGTCTGCAAACAAGTGTTAATATGTGATATGCCGTTATATTATGAAAACTCGTTGGAGAGCGTGGCACCGCCCATAAAAATATAGTGCGTTATAAAAAGAAAACTACTTAAGCAATCTTTCTGAATTTAACTGTAGGAAGTCTACTTGCTATTAGGCACCAACGACCTGAAAGTAGGCAAAATATCGAAAGTGCGCGTGGAACCTCCCATACAAGTTAAACACATTAAATGCTATTTCTCGCAAACAGTACAACAAATTTTGATGAAATTTGATATGTGGATCTGGATCAAGAGTATCTAAAGCATAACAAAAAAGAAGACTATGCTCCGCCCATTTTTTTATCAAAATAAAATGAAATATCCTTGCTTGAAGTTGATGAAAACGCTGTGTTCAGTCTTACAGCGTAGCTACAAGAAAAGGTAAAATTCTTTTTTATTAATAGCATCGAATAGTTACACTCTTCCTTGTCCAAATATCTTTTCGGATTTTGCCAATGGGATTCTTATTTTCCGAGTTATGATCCTTTGAAGATAAGATATTTCAGCCGCCATACAAAAGACGAAATATTTTGGGTGCGTGGCATATCCCATTTATTTATTTTAGGGCATTCTATTTCACCAAAAAAAAATTTTAGTTTTTGATATTTTTCTATACCATTCGATACTTTCCGAGTTTTTCTTATTACTAGAGTTCGCCTTGTGGCCGAAATTCGACCATTTCGATTTACCTATAAAGAAAAAAGTTCTTATAACCTTCTTTGGTCGATAAAATACAAAAAGCTTTTAATATTCTTCCTTGGGGTTCTGGTTAACTGCATTCATAAAAACTGGTGCAGCATGTTAGTTGCAATAGCGTGCTTGCCATTTAGAGGCATGTTACTAATACTAAAGCAAAATGTTTTTGATATCTTTCCGCAACGCTTACTCGATCCCCACACCAAAATTCATAAAAATCAATGACGTAAGCGCGTGGTAGCGCCCACTTTAAAACTTGGAGGTCATATTCTCATTCCAGAGTGTTAGCCTTATCTCCATAACCAATTTCAAAAAAATCGATGTAGTGGTTTAGCCGTAAGAGCATTTTTTCCATTTGAGGGCGAGGCATCGCCCTTTGTAAAGCATTATGGTCATGTTATCGTTTCATAGCGCTTACCCTATCTCCATATCAAATTCATAGAAATCGATGCAGTGGCTTAGCCGTGAAAAAACTTTTTCCATTTAGGGGCGTGGCAACGCCCACTTAAAAACATAATGGTCATGATATCGTTCCTTAGTGCTAACTCTATCTCCATACCAAATTTCATAGAAATCGATGCAGGGGTTTGGCCGTGTGAGCATTTTTTCATTTACGGGCGTGGCACCGCCCATTTCAAAATATAATGGTCATGTTATCGTTCCTTGGTGCTAACCCCATCTCCATACCAAATTTCATAGAAATCGATGCAGTGGTTTAGCCAGGAGAACATTTTTTCCATTTAGGGACGTGGCACCGCCCACTTTAAAAAAAAATATAGTCCTATGCACTTCTCCTCCCCACAGCCTTTCCAACAAAAAAAAATCAAGCAAATCAGTTGAGAATTTGGTATAGAAACAGGGACTTAACCGATTTCGTTTGCCTATTTATATATAGATATCAAATGCGAAGTTGATGGTAAGACAAAAATTATAAAAATATAAAGGCTATAGTTATTATCGTTTCTTATAGTTAACCCTATTTTCGTAAAAATCGATGAAGTAGTTAAGCCGTGAGAGCGTTTTTCCCATTTAGGGGCGTCGCACAGCCCACATTTTATCGTTGCTTATCGTTCCTTATCTCGATACCAAATTTTATAAAATCGTTGCAGAGGCTTAGTCGCGAGAACTTTTTTTTCATTTAGGGGCGTAGAACGGCGCATGAAAAAGATAATGCACATTTAGCACCAACCCTATCTACATACCAAATTTCGTAGGAATCGATGCAGTGGCATAGCCGCAAGATCGTTTTTTCTATTTAGGGGCGTGGCACCGCCCATTAAAAAACATAAAGGTCATTTTATCGTTCCTTAGTGCTAATCCTATCTCCATACCAAATTTCGTTAAAATCGATGCGGCGGTTTAGGCGTGAGACGGTTTTTTTGATTTAGGGGCGTGGCACCGCCCACTAAAAAACGTAATGATCGTCTTATCGTTCCTTAGTGCTAATCCTATCTCCATACCAAATTTCGTTAAAATCGATGCAGCGGTTTAGCCGTGAGAACGTTTTTTTGATTTAGGGGCGTGGCACCGCCCACTAAAAAACATAGTGGTCGTTTTATCGTTCCTTTGTGCTAATCCTATTCCCATACCAAATTTCGTTAAAATCCATGCAGCGGTTTAGCCGTGAGAAGGTTTTTTTGATTTAGGGGCGTGGCACCGCCCACTTTAAAAAAAATATAGGCCTATGCACTGCTCCTCCCGACGACCTTTCCAACAAAAAAAAAATCTAGCAAATCGGTTGAGATTTAGGTATAGAAACAGGGACTGAATTGATTTTGTTTGCCTATTTATATATAGATTATTCTCATCGGTTTGTTTGTAATTTTGAAAGCATGACCGTTAGAAGTGAAAAGATACAAGTTTCATAACAAAAAATAGCTATGAATAAAAACATCGACTAAAATAATAAGATTAGATTGTTGACCGAGCAGGGATCGGTCTCCAGGTACTTTAATTTTATGTGAGAAAATACTCGCTAAACAGTATAAAAATTAATTTTTCCGTATATTAACAAACTTTAGCTCGAAATTTTTAAAGTCTATCGCTGCAGAATTTAGTCCTTTATTCAGTAAGAACAGAAACTCAATTTTGAACTCTGTCAAACCACGCCACATATGTAAGTATATATTTTATTAATTGATTGCGAACTATAGCAGCCTAACATTCATTATTTTTGAAATATTCTTCAATAATGAAAACACATTGTTTTTGTAGTGTTCTAAACTGTCAGTTGTTCAACTGTTTTCTTTTTATGGTTGTCAACAATTCACCGCACAAATGGCGGCAAATTCAAATCTTGCGTGAATTAAGGGACACTCTTTATAGAGCAAACTAGTTTAACCCCATTGATCTGATAGAAAATAGGAGACACAGAAGAAGATTAAACGAAATACTTATGTGAAATATTAAAAAGAACCAAGGCTCACGTTATTAAAAACTACTTAAAAACTTAGTATTGGAGACGAAATGAATCGACTGACTGAAAGTCAATCATTAATAACAGGCAATTGAAAATTTTCATGAAAAAGTTGCTTTGACTTAGGCGTTAATTTTAGCCCAAAGAATAAAGTTAGTAAACAAAATTATTGTTTTAACTTTAAAGATGTAAGCAGTTGACAATCAGTCATTCGATTCGTTTTGTCTTACATGGAAAGGCTATAAATTGTGTACAGTTTGTGTAATTTTGACTTACTTGTGAAAATCTGCTATGCAATAATTTTGGTTTGTTGCATCAACGGTAAAAGGTATCCCATCAAGACTATTGCTACATACCACACATGTAAAACATTGCGGATGATATGGCTTTCCGGTAGCCCTAAGTATGCGCTCCAATATAGGTTTCATGCATACCGAACACTTTTCTAATGTTTGCAAATAATCATATTCACAATATGGTTTTCCTTCTAAAGCATAAAATGGCTTTCCTTGTAAATTTATTTGACATTGTGAACACGTAAAGCATGATATATGATAAATTTGCTTCATTGCGGTGCAGCCTGAATTTTCGCCTACAACACATTCATTGCATTTTACGCAAATACCTGTACAAAGTTGATTAAGTATAGATACAATATATGTTAAGACCAAGTGATACATAATACCCAAGTTAGACCAGTTGGCAAGTAAGGATAGTTAAAAAGATAAAATTACATTATCAAACAGCAAAAAAAAAAAGAATCTTTGATTACCGGTCCAATTAGGGGTAGCGAAATCAAATTAATTATAGAAAGAATACTTGTCGAATTACCATAGCTATCTATATCATTAGATGAATCCATGGAATGTACTAAGAAGTCTGTTAAAGCTTCCACTTCTGCTTCTTTGGGATTATGGAGATCATTGGGTGAAACAATCGATTGCAAACTTGAATGTTGCGCATTGCTGGCAGGAAGAGATGACGATCCATCCACAGACGATGGTGTATTTACATATTGCACGTACATGAGATAATTTGAGCGTGAAGAAAGTTGACTAGGTGGACGTGGATTGATCGGTTCGTAAATAGATTCATATGTTGAAGATCCCTGATATAAGATACAATGTACATGCACAAATTTATTGATAAAAAAAGTTTTAGAAACGTTGCGACCTACCTGCATGCTAGGACTATCACTGTAAGTTGTATACTCGTTAACAAAATTCACATTCATATAGATTTGTTGTGGTCCACTAGAATTTGCATTAGAAACTTTGCTATTTCTGATTTTTTCATCAAATTGAGGGTATTGCATGTTGCAGTTTTTGCTACCATTATTTTCTGAACTCTCATGAAATTTTTGCAATGTTGTATTAGCAGGACCTTTTGCAAAAACGCACGTTGCACGACGTAGTTCGCTGTATGACGAGCTAACAGGACTAGGAGGTGGTGGAATTTCATCATCGTTTTGATTTTTAAAATAATTAGCTGATTTAGAGTGTGTCGTGTTTAGCGCATCTTGTGATAAAATCGGTAAATCTTAAATTAGAACGGATATTGATATAATTTTTTTTTTTATGCGTTTTTGCTTACTTAAAACTGTATTGTTTTCGTATAATGCATTTCGAAAACCACTACCATCGGTATTGACAAAATCATCTTCTCCTTCATCCCCAAAAGGTTTCTGACCACGATCTTGTTGTTCGTACAATGTGACATTGCTATAAGCATTGATTAAATCATTGTCCAATGTTGATGAAACATTTTTATTTGTATGAGAATGAGATACGTTAGAATAAACGTTCGCTGGTTTTGCTGACATATTAGATATTGACATTAAATTAGTATTGCTGACAGACTTTTTAACATCATTCAGTAATGATGAAGTAGATAATTTTGGGACACAAGAAATATTAACGAGGTCTGTATTTTGCTGTTGCAGCAATCCTTTTTTTTCTAATTGCATTTTATGATGAGCTAAAGCTTCTAACTGTTGCTCAAGAACTGCAGGATTATCCAATGTCACTTTGTTCATTTTACCATAGTGATTATGCTGTGTAATATATGTTGGGTTTTTTCGATGCAATACTGGTGGTCGGTTGTTGTCCAATTTGTCTCCTTCGCAAATTAAGTCATCAGTGAAAGATGAAGAACCACGTGATCTATTGCTCTGTAAACGTTTAGAATAAAGAGGTTCACAGGTTTGTCTTATCAGCATACTTTGCGGTACCTGTTAAATGTTTTTCAAAAAAATAAAGATATTATGAACAAAGAAAAAACGATGAAAATGTAAAGAAAAACAATTTAAAACTAGTAAGTGTGTTACTTTTGGCCTGGCAAAAAATTAAATACTCTACACTGCAGTATTTGGAAAATTTTGTTTGTACGGATCTTAGTTTTTGAAAGAGTGTGAAGTTAAATTCCATAGCTAACTTAGCATAGACACAAACCACCTGACTTAACAGAGCGTTAACAGAGACTTAACAGAAAAATGTTAACTTGACGCTAGAGGAGATTTCAAGACAGATGACTGGCATACTTCTATATAATAAGAGTTCATAAAATAAAATAGTTGGAACTATTAGCACATAAACCATAGTTTCATATGATGCACAACTTCGTTAAAATTTATTTTCCTAAACATGTTAATTTTACTCATAAAAATAACAATATTTCTAGCAAAAAATGGAACATGGTCATCAGGCTCCTGACCACTCCACAAGGAGAATGCACGGATCAAACTAGGTGGATTCCATAGACTATGGATACGGTGACCATGTCTGTGTGAGCAAAATCGGGGACAAAACGATATTTATGCGAAAAAAAACGGGGATAATCGGGGACTGTCGGGAAAAAATCGGGGACAGATAAATATTGGGGCAAACAATGACTTATGAGCAAAAACAGAAGATTTTCACTTCTAAATGAAACCTCCTCCAAAGAGTCAAAGTATACCTACGTACGAGGACCTCAACTGTACAATTTTCTTCGTAAATTTAAAAATTTAAACTTTATTTATTGCTCGTTAATAAAAACATTTATTTCTTTTGCTTGTATTACATTTAAATTGACTTTCACCTTAACTGGCACTTTGATATTAAATTTTATATAAAATTTATATCAATCCACAAGTTAAATTTTACTCAGATATTGTTAAAACGGCTCTTAGTATTTTTTGGCAAAAGAAATTATTTTCAAAATGTCTCCGTGTGACCTCAAATATTCTTTGAGCTCGAGACAGTTTAAATGATAATTACATTTCGTTATTAAAATAGTTTTAAGTGTCTTTACTGTAAGCCGGATTGTGCACACGTGGAGGGTTTTGGAGGTTCAAACCCCCCCCCCCCCAGGAAGAGCTTTTTCCCATATAAATTATATATAAATGAATAAAATGTAATAAAATTAATCTATATGAAAAACCCCTTCCAGAGCAGCGAATTCTGCGTATGGTGCTGCTCAAAGCTGTGGCTACATTATATTTGTAATGGAGAAAATTATTTCCGTGGAAGCATTTGATCCTGGCAAACACAAGCTAAACTATTACAAAAAAAAAGGATATACAGATGATTTTGACATTTCATTTGATAATTGCCAAAGAGCCGTTTATGAAATTATTCTATCTGTTGCGAAACTATATAATCACTGTTTAAGTTTGCATATTCTCAAGAGGTTTTTAAGCTATTGATAAAAAATATGAAAATATGCAACTTCATATGTGATGAATTAGCTAAACAATTACGGTTTTTTATTATATTTTATACATATTAATAAATGAACTATGCAAATACAGGACAAATTGGGGACACAAAATAAAATACAGAACATTTATATGTCCCGTATTTCTCAAATAAATTCCGGGGACACGTAGCCGAAATACAGAACTGTCCCCGGAAATACAGGACGGTTGGTCACCGTAACTATGGAACGGTGTTGAAAATTGCATATCATTTTATTGCAGTTTCATTTTGCTAAGGTATGAATTTATCACTCGAAAAAGTGGACTTTTTATACTGAAAACCCAATGTGGGCATCTGGTCACTCCACAATGAGAGTGCACGGATCAAACAAGGTGGATTCCATAGATTATGGAATGATGTTGAAAATTGCATATCACTTTGGTGCAAATTCATTTCTGTAATATTCAAAATTATATCTACAAAATGCAACATTCTGCATAGAAAAGTTAACATGTTGCTATCTTTCATTAGGAGAGACACTCACCTGTTCGCTATGAAACTCATCCCTGATGTTAAAATTTCATAGCGATCTTAACAGAGTCAGATTTTTCTATTTTTTAAACAATTAGAATCAAAATGAATGATATGAATAAAAAGAAACAAAGTTTTTAATAATATATAGATTTTCTCAAGTTTCGTCTTCGTACTTGACTAATTTTTTATTTACTATTTTTAAAAAACGGACATTTTGTACTGAAAACCCAAAATGGTCACCTGGTCAAAAGGTCACTCCACAAGGAGAGTGCAAGGATCAAACTAGGTGGATTCCATAGATTTTGGAACGGTGTTGAAAATTGCATATTACATTGGTGCAAATTCATTTTCGTAAGGTACGAATTTATCACTCGAAAAAGTGGATTTTTTATACTGAAAACCCAATATGGTCATCTGGTCAGATGGTCACTCCACAATGAGAGTGCACGGATCAAGCTAAGAAGATTCCATAGATTATGGAACGGTGTTCAAAACTGCATATGACTTTGGTGCAGTTTCATTTTTGTTAGATGACAATTTTTCCTTCCAAAAATGGACTTTTTGTACTGAAAACCCGAAATGATCACCTGGTCAAATGTTCACTCCACAAGGAGAGTGCACGGATCAAGCTAAGATGATTCCATAGATTATGGAACGGTGTTGAAAACTGTTTATCACCTTTGTCCAGTTTCTTTTTTCTAAGATATGATCGTTGTTTTCAAAATAAAGACTTTTTTACCAAAAACCCAATATGATGAACTGGGCACTAGTGACTCAATTCTGAATATGCACGGATGAAACTAAGCGCATTCCATAAAACGACATATCAGCTTTGTCCAGTTTCTTTTTTCTGAGATACGAAATTGTATGTAATTTTATGACATTATTGTATAGAAAAGTTAACATAGCTGTTAGCAGAAACATTCACCAGATCGCTTCGGATTTTAACTTTTAATGTTAAAATTCCATCGCGATCTAGAAGGAGTTCTGACTCCGATATTTTCGATGTATGTATTTGAAAGTGCACGTATTAGACTCATCACATTTATACATTACCTACTTATATTCACCACAAAAAGGGGTGGAGCACAACATATATCTGTGGCAGTTTGGCAAAACAACTTAAGTCTCTCTTCGTGAATTACGCAAAAGCATATAACCGGTAACGACGCAAGAACAAGTTATTTGCTTTTGGGTTTTTAACGAACAGGGACTTAGGTGGTTTTGTCAAACTGCAACAGATATGAACTACCTGCAAATAGACTTACAGATACAGCAAGCAATTTTTGTTGTAGCCAAATATTATTACTTTGCAACTATCTTTAAAATTGGAAAGGGTTATTTCTTTAAATAACAGCTACCTGCAAATATGTAACATTTTCATATAAGCTGCACGTTAAACAGGTTCGATTTGTATGAATCAAAAGAAAAATCCACATCGACTCAAAAGGTGGAAGGACTCTTAAAAACGATATTTGCATAATTATTTTTTGCGTTCCGTGAAAAACATGTGCAGCACTTTTGATTCTCCTAAAGGCCTATTTTGGCAAAAAATATTTTTTTTACTCATAACTTTGTTTTTTTCACAGAATGGATACCCACATTTGCTTGACAAATAAAGCTATGTTCTTGCAAAAATTTTGGCGTTGAAAATCATATTTTTTTTTTTTTTTGTAGCATTGATAGATAATATTTGATTCTAAATGTCGATTTTCACGTTTTTCAACTACGCGGTGGGAAAAACGCTTTTTTACCCAAAAGCAATTCATCTTAAGAAAAACATTTAAGTATAAGGCAAAAAATGTCCAAGTATGTGCGCATTTTCTTCTTTTTTTATTTCTTTGGTTTGAAAAAATTCACAAGTATTTTTTGGACAATTTTATTACTTTGCAACTAAGTATCTGTTGAATAGACGATTTTAAGCGTTTTTTGGCTCAAACTTAAAATCGTTTTTTGGCTCACAAACTTAAAATCATCTAAAAAATGATTGTGAATTTTTTTAGATTTTTTCAAAAATAATAGACAGCCAAAATGTAACATTTCGCAAACAATACTTTCTAAACTAGTTTAAGCGGCCGTTCTCGAGATAATCAAAAATTTAGTTTTTTGGGGTTATATCTCCATTTTTAAGAATATATTTCGAGGAAACCAATTTCGATATATTTTTCTTTAAACACCCAATGAAATAACGCCCAAAAACAGAAACCAAATAACGCCTATAATCATTTTGGAAATAACGCCCAAAATTTATTTGTATGAATATAATTTGGCGTTATTTCGTTTTTGGGTGTTATTTTCTAATTTTACAATGTTAAAAAGAAAAATATTACGCTTCCAACAAATGAAACTATAGTTAAGGTTTGAATAAAATTGGACTGAAGTAAGACACTTCGATTTTTTATTGGGTTGTATAGATAGTATTCAGTTCAAAAAATCGATTTTTGTCGCTCATATACTCAAAAAGCAGGCATCTTACGAAAAAAGTTTATTAAGCATATGTGTGAATTTTTTGAGAATTTTAACTTTTCAAAAATTGGTCAAAAAAAAAAAAGAGAAAGATTTCTAAAAATTCTGAAAAAAATGTACACGTATACTTTGGACAACTCTAAGCATTTTATGCCTTAGACATTTGCTTTACTTCATACATATTGACCCAGTTTATTGTACCCGATTATTTTCAATAAAAAGTCAAAATGTTTTTACTTCACTTAATACTTAATAACTTTTTAAAATATGATCCCATTTGGTAAGCTTGGGCTTAAAAAATTTATAATTAAATTCACTAATAACTTAAAGTAATAAAAGAGGGTATGTAAACACTATTGGATCAAAAACCGTATTTTATTTGACTTTAGGTTGTAAAAAACTACTTTAAAAATTAACTTTGCGCTGGTATAACTTACCCAATTTTAATCAAACAGTGTAAAAATAAATTCGATCGAAATTGGGTTTCTCGCATTATATTTTTAAAAATAGAGATGCTCTGAAATCCGATTCACTTCGGAATCGGAATCGGAATGAAAGCACTTTTCAAGAGCTCCCCATTTCGATAATTAACACCAAATCAGGTTTATGATTTGGTTAATCGAATAGGAACCATTAGCAAATTTTATTGGTTACAGACAAACCTGATTCCATCTTATTTGTCGCAATGCAGAGCTCTTGAAGATTGCTTTCATTCCGATTCTGAAGTGAATCGGATTTCAGAACATGTCTGTATATCTCTATTTTTAAATATATAATGCGAGAAACCCAATTTCGATCAAATTTATTTTTACACTGTTTGATTAAAATTGGGTAAGTTATACCAGCGCAAAGTTAATTTTTAAAGTAGTTTTTTACAACCTTTCATACTAAAGCCAAATAAAATACGGTTTTTAATCCAATAGTGTTTACATACCCTCTGTTATTACTTTAAGTTATTAGTGAATTTAATTATAAATTTTTTAAGCCCAAGCTTACCAAATGGGATCATATTTTAAAAAGTTATCTTCTCTTCTTATAGGAGCTAAAATTGTATGTTTTTTTGTTTTTTTGTTTGTACTTATTTCTGTGCCAATATTTTTTCTCGAAAACGGCTACAGCAATTTCAATAAAACTTGGAATAGTGTTAGATATTAGCAAACAATGAAGAATGAGCTCGGTTTGAACTTTGTAAATGCTCACCAGAGGGCGTGGCACTGCACTAAATTTTAAATTTGATTTAGTCATAACTCGCAAACTATACAAGGTATTTGGATGAAATTTGGTGAGCGGGTACGGCTTAATATTGCCTTGTAACAGACAAAAAGTGGGCGGGATCGAAGAAGTGCCACGCCCACTTTTCAGCCCTTAAAAATTTTGATTTAATATTACTCGAAAACGACTCCAACAATTTTTATGAAAATTTAGGAGATATTACCTCTGAAAACAAGAATTCATATGTGATACGCCGTTATATTGGGAAAACTCGTTGAAGGGCGTGGCACCGCCCACAAAAATATAAAACAGTATAAAAAGAAAACTAATAAAGCAAACATTCTGAAATTAACTGTGAGGAGCCTAACTGCAATAGGGCATCTCTGATTTGAAAGTGGGCGAAATGTCGCCATTGCGCGTGGAACCTCCCATACAAGCAAAATACGTTAAATGCTATTTCTCGCAAATGTAACAAGATATTTTAATGAAATTTGGTATGTAGGTACTACTTATCAATGCCTTGTAATAACCAAAAAGTGGGCGGTATCGAAGAAGTGCCACGCCCCTTTTTTTAACCATTGAAAATTTTAATTCAATATTACTCGAAAGCGACTTCAACAATTTTAATGAAAATTTTAAATATTTTTACCCTGAAAACAAGTATTAATATGTGATATGCCGTTATATTAGGAAAACTCGTTGGCGGGTGTGGCACCGCCCACAAAAATTTAATACGATATAAAAAGAAAACTACTAAAGCAATCTTTCTGAATTTTACTGTAGGGAATCAGCTTTTTATGAGGCACCTACGAGCTGAAGGTTGACAAAATATCGCAGGTGTGCGTGGAACCTCCCATACAAGTAAAACAAATTAAATGCTATTTCTCGCAAATGGTAAAATATATTTTGATAAAATTTGGTATGCGGATCTAGATCACGAGTATCTAAAGCATATCGAAAAGTGGGCTTTGTTCAATAATTGTCACGCCCACTTTTTACCAAAATAAAAATTTTAGTTAATAACTCATGCACAAAAAAAAAAAGGGAATGAACTTTCCGAGGCATGATGATACGATATTTCAGCCCCCATACAAGAGACGAAATATTTTGGGTGCGTGGCGTATCCCATTTTATTTTAGGTCATTCTATTTCTCTTAAAAAATTTGGAGTTCTTGATATTTTTCTATACCATTCGATATTTTCCGAGTTTTTTCTTATTATTTTTCTTATCGGTTAATTTATCATTTTGAAAGCATTGGAGGTGAAAAGGTACGAGTTTCATAACAAAAAATAGCTATGAATAAAAACGTCGACTAAAATAATAAGATCAGATTGTTGACCAAGTAGGACCGATCCCTACTCGAGGTACTTAAGTATTAAGTGAAGTAAAAACATTTTGACTTTTTATTGAAAATAATCAGGTACAATAAACTGGGTCAATGTGTATGAAGTAAAGCAAATGTCTAAGGCATAAAATGCTTAGAGTTGACCAAAGTATACGTGTACATTTTTTCAGAAATCTTTCTTTTTTTTACCAATTTTTGAAAAGTTAAAAATCTCAAAAAATTCACACATATGCTTAATAAACTTTTTTCGTAAGATGCCTGCTTTTTGAGTATATGAGCGACAAAAATCGATTTTTTGAACTGAATATTATCTATACAACCCGATAAAAAATCGAAGTGTCTTACTTCAGTCCAATTTTATTCAAACCTTAACTATAGTTTCATTTGTTGGAAGCGTTATATTTTTCTTTTTAACATTGTAAAATTAGAAAATAACACCCAAAAACGAAATAACGCCAAATTATATTCATACAAATAAATTTTGAGCGTTATTTCCAAAATGATTATAGTCCAAATTTATATAACAATAATTTCGGCGTTATTTGGTTTCTGTTTTTGGGCGTTATTTCATTGGGTGTTTAAAGAAAAATATATCGAAATTGGTTTCCTCGAAATATATTCTTAACTAGTAAGGATGTAAATTTTGGCCTGGCCAAAAAATAAATACCCTACACTGCAGTATTTTGAAAATTTTGCTTATATGGGAGGTGCCACGCCCCCTTGTCTGATTTCACCCAATTTTTGCTGAGAGCTTTCATTTATAATTTTTAGTGTCTGAGTCAAATTTGGTTCGAATATCTCAAAAAAACGCATTCAGTATAGCGTTTTGAAGCTTTTGCTTATATGGGAGGTGCCACGCCCTCTTGTCCGAGTACACCCAGTTTTTGTTCAGAGCTTGCATTTATAGTTTTTAGTGTCAGAGTGAAATTAAGTTGGATTATCTCAATAAACTTTTTCAGTATAGCATTTTGAAACTTTTGCTTATATGGGAGGTGCCACGCCCCCTTGTACGATTTCAACCAATTTTTTCTGAGAGCTTTCATTTATAATTTTTAGTGTCTGAGTCAAAGTTGGTTCGAATATCTCAAAAAACGCTTTCAGTATAGCGTTTTGAAGCTTTTGCTTATATGGGAGGTGCCACGCCCTCTTGTCCGAATTCGCTCAGTTTTTTATCAGAGCTTGCGCTTACAATTCGTAGTACTTATATGTATTGTGGTTGCATTGTCGTGAAAAATACTCCTAAAATTGCATTTTGAATATAATTTTTGTATGGGCGGTAGGCGTGTCCGTTGACCGATTTTGCTCATTTTCAATCCCCCGAGCTAACTTTGGCGACGGAGGCAGTGTACCAAATTTCATTGAATTATCTTGCTTAGTTTTTCCAAAAAGTGTATTTCAACACACAGCCAGCCACCCAGCCAGCCAGCCAGCCACCCAGCCAGCCAGCCAGCCAGCCAGCCAGCCAGCCAGACAGACGGACATGGCTATATCGACTCAGGAGGTGACGCTGATCAAGAATATATATACTTTTCTATACCTGCCACGCCTCCTTCTCTGCGTTACAAACGGAAGGACAAAGTGAATATACCCTGGGTGTAGGGTATAAAAATGGAGATATAACCCCAAAAAACTAAATTATTGATTATCTCGAGAACGGCCGCTTAAATTAGTTTAGAAAGTATTGTTTGCGAAATGTTACATTTTGGCTGTCTATTATTTTTGAAAAAATCTAAAAAAATGCACAATCATTTTTTAGACGATTTTAAGTTTGTGAGCCAAAAACGATTTTAAGTTTGAGCCAAAAAACGCTTAAAATCGTCTATTCAACAGATAGTTGCAAAGTAATAACTTATGTAAGGCAAAAAACGCATAAAATTGTCTAAAAAATACTTGTGAATTTTTTCAAACCAAAGAAATAAAAAAAGAAGAAAATGCACACGCATACTTGGACATTTTTTGCCTTATACTTAAATGTTTCCTTAAGATGAATTGCTTTTGGATAAAAAAAAGCGTTTTTCCCATCGCGTAGTTGAAAAACGTAAAAATCGATTTTTAGAATCAAATATTATCTATCAATGCTACAAAAAAAAAATATGATTTTCAACGCCAAAATTTTCCAAGAACATAGCTTTATTTGTCAAGCAAATGTGGGTATCCATTCTGTGAAGAAAACAAAGTTATGAGCAAAAAAAAATATTTTTTGCCAAAATAGGCCTTCAGGAGAATCAAAAGCGCTGCACATGTTTTTCACGGAACGCAAAAAATAATTATGCAAATATCGTTTTTAAGAGTCCTTCCACCTTTTGAGTCGATGTGGATTTTTCTTTTGCTTCATACAAATCGAACCTGTTTAACGTGCAGCTTATATGAAAATGTTACATATTTGCAGGTAGCTGTTATTTAAAGAAATAACCCTTTCCTATTTTAAAGATAGTTGCAAAGTAATAACATTTGGCTAAAACAAAAATTGCTTGCTGTATCTGTAAGTCTATTTGCAGGTAGTTCATATCTGTTGCAGTTTGACAAAACCACCTAAGTCCCTGTTCGTTAAAAACCCAAAAGCAAATAACTTGTTCTTGCGTCGTTACCGGTTATATGCTTTTGCGTAATTCACGAAGAGAGACTTAAGTTGTTTTGCCAAACTGCCACAGATATATGTTGTTCTCCACCCCTTTTTGTGGTGAATATAAGTAGGTAATGTATAAATGTGATGAGTCTAATACGTGCACTTTCAAATACATACATCGAAAATATCGGAGTCAGAACTCCTTCTAGATCGCGATGGAATTTTAACATTAAACGTTAAAATCCGGAGCGATCTGGTGAATGTTTCTGCTGACAGCTATGTTAACTTTTCTATACAATAATGTCATAAAATTACATACAATTTCGTATCTCAGAAAAAAGAAACTGGACAAAGCTGATATGTCATTTTATGGAATGCACTTAGTTTCCTCCGTGCATATTCAGAATTGAGTCACCAGTGCCCAGTTCATCATATTGGGTTTTTGGTAAAAAAAGTCATTATTTTGAAAACAACGATCATACCTTAGAACTAGTAAGGGTGTAAAATTTGGCCTGGCCAAACATTAAATACCCTACACTGCAGTATTTTTCAAATTTTGCTCATATGGGAGTTGCTACGCCCTCTTGTCCGAGGTCACCCAGTTTTTGTTCAGCGCTTGCATTTATAGTTTTTAGTGTCTGAGTGACAAACTTTTTCAGTAAAGCGTTTTGAAGCTTTTGCTTATATAGGAGGTGCCACGCCCTCTTGACCGAGTTCGTCTAGTTTTAGCTTAGAGCGTGCAATTATAGTATTTAGTATTTGAGTGAAGCTTGGTTCGATTATCTCAAGAAACTGTTTCAGTATAGCATTTTGAAACTTTTGCTTATGTGGGAGGTACCACGCCCCCTTGTCCGATTTCACCCAATTTTTGTTGAGAGCTTTCATTTATGATTCTTAGTGTCTGAGTCAAATTTGATTCGAATATTTCAAAAAACGCTTTCAGTATAGCGTTTTTAAGCATTTGCTTATATGGGAGGTGCCACGCCCTCTTGTCCGAATTCGCTTAGTTTTTCCTCAGAGCTTGCGCTTACAATTTTTAATATTAATGCGTATTTTGGTTGCATTGTCGTGAAAAAAACTCCTAAAATTGCATTTTGAATATATTTTTTGTATGGGTGGTAGGCGTGTCCGTTGACCGATTTGGCTCATTTTCAATCCCCCGAGCTAACTTTGGTGACGAAGGCAGTGTACCAAGTTTCATTGAATTATCTTGCTCAGTTTTCCCAAAAAGTGTATTTCAACACACAGCCAGCCAGCCAGCCAGCCACCCAGCCAGCCAGCCAGCCAGCCAGCCAGACAGACGGACATGGCTATATCGACTCAGGAAGTGACGCTGATCAAGAATATATATACTTTTCTATATCTGCCACGCCTCCTTCTCTGCGTTACAAACGGAAGGACAAAGTGAATATACCCTGGGTGTAGGGTATAAAAAAGAAATTGGACAAAGGTGATAAACAGTTTTCAACACCGTTCCTAATCTGTGGAATCTATATATAAATAGGCAAACGAAATCGGTTCAGTCCCTGTTTCTATACCTAAATCTCAACCGATTTGGTTGATTTTTTTTCTTGGAAAGGTTGTGAGGAGGAGCAGTGCATAGGACTATATTCTTTTTTAAAGTGGGCGGTGCCACGCCCCTAAATGGAAAAAACGCTCTCACGGCTAAACCGCCTCATCGATTTTAACGAATTTTAGTATGGAGATAGGGTTAGCACTAAGGAACGGTAATATGACCATTATGTTTTTCAGTGGGCGGTGCCACGCCCCTAAATGGAAAAAATGCTCTCACGGCTAAACCGCTTCATCGATTTTAACGAAATTTAGTATGGAGATAGGGTTAGCGCTAAGGAACGATAACATAACCATTATGTTTTTCAGTGGGCGGTGCCACGTTCCTAAATGGAAAAAACGCTCTCACAGCTAAACCGCTGCATCGGTTTCAACGAAATTTGGTATGTAGATAGGATTGGCAGTAAGGAACGATAGCATAACCATTATGTTTTCAATGGGCACTGCCACGCCCTTAAATGGAAAAAAACACGCTCACGGCGAAAATACGGCACACGATTTTTATGAAATTTGGTATAGATATAGAGTTAGCACTATATAGCACGATAGCATGATTGTAGTTGTAGGAGTTACACGCCTTTAAATGGAAAGTACGGTATTGCAACTTAGCTGCTGCACCGATGCAGATAACCCGAACCCTAAGGAAGAATATTAAAAGTTTTTTGTGTTTTGTCGACCAAGGAAGGGTATAAAAACTTTTTCCTTTATTTTATGGTCAAATCGAAATGGTCGAATTTCGGCCACAAGGCGAATTCTAGTCCATATAACTTGATCCGTGCACTCTCCTTGTGGAGTGAACATTTGACCAGGTGACCATTTCGGGTTTTCAGTACAAAAGTCCATTTTTGGAAGGAAAACTTGTCATCTAACAAAAATGAAATTGCACCAAAGTCATATGCAGTTTTGAACATCGTTCCATAATCTATGGAATCTTCTTAGCCTGATCCATGCACTCTCCTTGTGGAGTGACCATCTGACCAGATGACCATATTGGGTTTTCAGTATAAAAAGTCCACTTTTTCGAGTGATAAATTCGTACCTTACGAAAATGAATTTGCACCAAAGCGATTTGCAGTTTTTAACATCGTTTCATAGTCTATGGAATCCACCTAGTTTGATCCTTGCACTCTCCTTGTGGAGTGACCATCTGACCAGATGCCCACATTGGGTTTTCAGTATCAAAAGTCCACTTTTTCGAGTGATAAATTCGTACCTTACGAAAATGAACTTGCACCAAAGCGATTTGCAGTTTTTAACATCGGTCCATAATCTATGGAATCCACCTAGTTTGATTCGTGCACTCTCATTGTGGTGTGACCATTTGACCATCTGACCACATTGGGTTTTCAGTATAAAAAGTCCACTTTTTCGAGTGATAATTCGTACCTTACGAAAATGAATTTGCACCAAAGTGATATGCAATCTTCAACATAATTCCATAATCTATGGAATCCACCTAGTTTGGTCCGTGCACTCTCATTGTGGAGTTACCATCTGATCATCTGACCAGATGACCAAATTGGGTTTTCAGTATAAAAAGTCCACTTTTTCGAGTGATAAATTCGTACCTTACGAAAATGAATTTGCACCAAAGTGATATGCAATTTTTAACATCGTTCCATAATCTATGGAATCCACCTAGTTTGATCCGTGCACTCTCATTGTGGAGTGACCACCCGATCATCTGACCAGATGACCATATTGGGTTTTCAGTATAAAAAGTCCACTTTTTCGAGTGATAAATTCGTACCTTACGAAAATGAATTTGCATTAAAGTGATATGCAATTTTTAACAACGTTCCATAATCTATGGAATCCACCTAGTTTGATCCGTGCACTCTGCTTGTGGAGTGGTCAGGAGCCGGATGATCATGTTCCATTTTTTGCTAGAAAAATTGGTATTTTTATGAGTGAAATTAACATGTTTAGAAAAATAAATTGTGTATCATATGAAACTATGGTTTATGTGCTAATAGTTCCAACTATTTTATTTTATGAACTTCTATTATAAAGAAGTATGCCAGTCATCTGTCTTGAAATCTTCTCTAGCGTCAAGTTAACATATTTTTTCCATTAATACGAACTTGTACAGTCAAATTTGCAATGAACAACAACCGACGCTACAAATATTAACTTGGAAATTGGTGACATATGTTTCGGCTATTACCACATACACATATATATATTTGCATATCGATACCTTAGAGCGCTATAGTCCTATCTCCATTTTTCCAATTGTTGGGAAATGCAAAAAGAAGATTTCAAATAGTGGTTATTTAGAATTGGCTGCTATTTTGATATAACGGTATATTTTATAACTTTACTTATAGTATATTTTAACACAATTTAATGTTTTTAACCAATTTTATTAATTTCTAACGAAACCACAGCTAATTTATAGTATGTAATTACTTCTGCCTTTATATAGAATTTCACTACTGGTACAAACCATTTCAAAACGATCAAGATTTTTTTTATGGCATCCGATTTGGCTATAAATTGGCATAAGCAATAGTTGAATAGTGGAAAAAATTACTACCAAATATTTTTTCAAAATTTAAAAAAATGGCGGAGATATGGGACTTTGAAATTTTTAGGTTAGTTTTTTTTGAGAAGCTATAACTTCGGTTGCATTTATCCAATTTTCAATTTTATGGTGTTAAATGATTTGTCTTAAAACAGACTTTAAAATAAAAACTAGCAAACATTTTTTTTTTCTTTTTATATATAGTTTACACTGAAAAAAAAAAATTAAATTGAGTTTCCCAAAATACGTCCTTTTTAATATTTTTTATTTTTCTTGTAAAAAAAGCTACAAGTGTAACTTACCAGTCCTCCAAAAATTGGAGTGGGCCTCCCAGTGGTTCTCTAGAAAAACAATAAAATATAGCTTTTGCCGCAATTTTTCAGTACAATTTTTTTGAATTTGAAATTTTTAATTAAACGTTAATTTGAATTTGAAAAAAGTGCGTTGGTACTTATATTAGTACTATACAAGCAAAAAAACAGTCAATAAACTATTTTCAGCATTTGAAAATTTTTTTTAATAAAAATTTTAAATTAAAAAAATGTACTGAAAAATTGGGGAAGATGCTACATTTTATTGTTTTTCTGGAGAACCACTGGCAGGCCCACTCCAATTTTTGGAGGACTGGTAAGTTACACTTGTAGCTTTTTTTACAAGAAAAATAAAAAATATTAAAAAGGACGTATTTTGGGAAACTCAATTTAAATTTTTTTTTTTCAGTGTAAACTATATATAAAAAGAAAAAAAAAATGTTTGCTAGTTTTTATTTTAAAGTCTGTTTTAAGACAAATCATTTAACACCATAAAATTGAAAATTGGATAAATGCAACCGAAGTTATAGTTTCTCAAAAAAAACTAACCTAAAAATTTCAAAGTCCCATATCTCCGCCATTTTTTTAAATTTTGAAAAAATATTTCGTAGTAATTTTTTCCACTATGCAGCTATTGCTTATGCCAATTTATAGCCAAATCGGATGCCATGAACAAATTTCTTGATCGTTTATACATGGTTTGTACCTACTGTTAAACCAAACGACACATTTAGTACATTTTTTGAATTTTTTCCACTAAAATGTCATAAAAACTTACAAAACGCGTAGAAAACACGAAAAAAACGATTTTTTTTTTTTTTTTTTGAATTTTTGGATCCGACAAACAAGAGTGGACCCTTGGGTGGAACCAAATTTGTTCACTAAAATGTCGCAAAAAGTCATAAAACGCAAAAAAACGAAAAGTTTTTTTTTTAAATGTGACTTATTTGAATATTCAGTGGAGATAGGACAGTACGCCCTTCAAAAAATTACTGTTTGGAGATAGGATTTTTCTTAATTTTCAAATATTTTGTTGTTTTAGTGGTATTTTGACATCCCACAGTTTCCCACTCGATAAAAAAACCCATTAAGACACCATAACTGCAAAAATCTCAAAATCGCAAAAAGTGGAGATAGGACTATAGCGCTCTAAGGTATCGATATATACTTATATATGTACATAGCCTCATCAGACCTATTTTAGTTAATCTTTGCTTCTTACTAGAATCGAACCGCAGCCTTCTGCATTCTAATGAAAGAGTGCAGCAGACCTCTACCACTTAGGCCACGCTACGGAACGATCTACCTCGTCAAAGATCCTCACATAAATAACACTGTTGTTGTTATTTATGTAAGTACACTTGTTGCTATCAGCTGTGTTCATTGGAAATATTTTCTTAATTGTTATTATGTTGAATGCACTCTCAAATTTGGTTTTGAGACATGCTATCTTCCACAATTCACAATTAGTATCCCACTGTTGTGGATTATTTGTCCACTGCTAGTGAGATTCTTGCTCTCGCAAGGTTATAATTGTAAATGTTAGAATTCTAACATTAATAGGCGGGTTCACCTTTTCAATATTAAATGATTTTTCACAAAATTAAAATGATTTTAATTTTGCTTTTTAAGACTGCTATTATTTGTACAGTCAAATTTGCAATGAACAACAACCGACGCTACAAATATTAACATGGAAATTGGTGACATATGTTTCGGCTATTACCACATACACATATATATATTTGCATATATATATATGTACATAGCCTCATCAGACCTATTTTAGTTAATCTTTGCTTCTTACTAGAATCGAACCGCAGCCTTCTGCATTCTAATGAAAGAGTGCACCAGACCTCTACCACTTAGGCCACGCTACGGAACGATCTACCTCGTCAAAGATCCTCACATAAATAACACTGTTGTTGTTATTTATGTAAGTACACTTGTTGCTATCAGCTGTGTTCATTGGAAATATTTTCTTAATTGTTATTATGTTGAATGCACTCTCAAATTTGGTTTTGAGACATGCTATCTTCCACAATTCACAATTAATATCCCACTGTTGTGGATTATTTGTCCACTGCTAGTGAGATTCTTGCTCTCGCAAGGTTATAATTGTAAATGTTAGAATTCTAACATATTTCTGTTAAGTCTCTGTTAACGCACTGTTAAGTCATGTGGTTTGTGTCTATGCTAAGTAAGCTATGGAATTTAACTTCACGCACTTAAGTTAAGGCACCTTTCTGGCGTATTTATCCAAATTCTACTATTAATTTTAAAAATTGTCCGTAAACTTTCGCACCCATTACTATGGGAATGCCCATATGGAGAAAATGCTGTAACATATAGTAGAAGATATAGAAAAAAAATGCCTAGTGTTTTAAAATTTTAGCTTGTTTAGGGCCTATATATGAATTTCTAAGTTTCAGATTGGAGCTACCTAAAAGTTTTATTTAAATCTGTTCAGGAGCAACGTGATAAGTTTGTTGGATGGCTATCAACCCTCATACAAAAAAAAAAAAATTCGGTTTGCACCAACCACTTTAAAGATTATCTGAAATAATTTTTAACAAAAACAAGCTACAGCAAAAATATATAATAATAAGATAGGCAAATTTTAACGCAGAAAACGTAATGAAATGTTGCTGCGTTTAATTTTTTTGGAGTTTCATAATGAATGCAATAAAAAGATTCTGAGGCCCCTATTGCGGTTATCTATTAGCGATAAAATTGATGGCCATCGATTGCGATCTATAAACACTTATTTGGTATTGCGAACGTAAAAGAAAGAATTACCATTGTGACTAAGTTTTGTGAATATTTTATTTTGACGGCTGTATACTGTGAATACTTTATTTCGACAGCAGTTTATTTCCAATATTTACTGGAAGATTTAATTTTAATTTAATTAATTAGGAAATATTTCGGGACAAAGTTTTAACAAAAATTAGTTGTTTGGAGCTTTGGTGGTCCGACGACACACAGTGAACGGTTTGGCTGAAATTTGTGAATAAATCGTAGAACTTTAGAAAGGAGTACGCTAGAGACTTCTAATAAACGGCTTTGTAAAGCTTATTTATTAGCCTTTTAAGGAAAAATATGCAAATTAGAAAATTATTTTGACATAACCTCAAAAAAGTTGATCAAACATTGGATTTGTTTCAAAAAATCAACTAAATTAAGCGTCACGGCTAGACCAGTGCTTGTTTTAAGCTCACATTTGGATGATATATTAACTGAAACATTTTAAAATGTAATTCGTGGCAAAAAAAAAAATTCGGTCATTTGAAAGGTCTAAGATAACCTCAAAGGTGACGGGATTCAATACAATTTTTTTTATTTATTTCATACTAAATTAAAAAAAGTGTGGCTAGTTTATTGATTATCGTGAATCTATTGAAGCTTATCTACGATAATATAGAGCACTTACCCCCAAATAGGCCTATAGCACAAGGGAGAAAGACGAAAAATTTCCCGTTGTACGAAGTACATTTTTTCACCGGAATAGTCTTTATTTATACATGAAAAATAAAGTGCGCAAAGACCATTGTGATATCGTATGCGCATTAAAAGTTATTCAATGTCAAAGGTCGGAAAAATCAATTTTTTTAAAATATCTTTCAAACGGTTACTCCCAGAGAAAAATTTTGGAAATGTGTTTTGTAGCTTAAAAAATTACCTTTACAAATATGTAAATTTTTTTTTCCTACCATTTGCAGTTTACGAGATATGTCAATTTAAAAATTTGACTTTACTTTTGCCATACATTTTTTCCATAGTATTTTTATTTTTTTTAAATGATACTAACAAAAAATTATAATAGTTCATAGTATGTTAACAAAAATTGACATATCTCGTAAACTGCAAAAGGTAGGAAAAAAACTTTTACATATTTTTATAGGTAATTTTTTAAGCTACAAAACACATTTTCAAAAATTTTTCTCTGGGAGTAACCGTTTGAAAGATATTTTAAAAAAATTGATTTTTCCGACCTTTGACATTGAATAACTTTTAATGCGCATACGATTTCGCAATTGTCTTTGCACACTTTATTTTTCATGTATAAATAAAGACTATTCCGGTGAAAAAATGTACTTCGTACAACGGGAAATTTTTCGTCTTTCTCCCTTGTGCTATAGGCCTATTTAGGGGTAAGTGCTCTATATTATCGTGGATAAGCTTCAATAGATTCACGGTAAACAATAAACTAGCCACACTTTTTTTAATTTAGTATGAAATAAATAAAAAAAATTGTATTGAATCCCGTCACATTTGAGGTTATCTTAGACCTTTCAAAATGACCGAATTTTTTTTTTTGCCACGAATTACATTTTAAAATGTTTCAGTTAATATATCATCCAAATGTGAGCTTAAAACAAGCACTGGTCTAGCCGTGACGCTTAATTTAGTTGATTTTTTGAAACAAATCCAATGTTTGATCAACTTTTTTGAGGTTATGTCGAAATAATTTTCTAATTTGCATATTTTTCCTTAAAAGGCTAATAAATAAGCTTTACAAAGCCGTTTATTAGAAGTCTCTAGCGTACTCCTTTCTAAAGTTCTACGATTTATTCACAAATTTCAGCCAAACCGTTCACTGTGCGACACAGAGGAAGATGAAAACTATGTGAATTTGTCCACGAAAAGATGCCGACTAAGGGACTCGTTCAAATCAACAGCATTTTCCCCGTGGACCTTACAGTTTAATTTGTGGGCAATAGCTTATCACTTACTCCTTGCCTGTGGAAATAGCAACATTTTGCTCCATTTATTGAACCAACCGTTAAAGTTGTCTTTGTTTGCTGATCCTTTTTCTTTGCAATTAGTAAAATAATTTTTAATGTATTTGTTTTACAATTTATTTTCTATTTATAAAAAATATTCCAGCAAAACAAATTCATCTGTCAAAACAAAATGATAGAACAACCGTCGATTACGTTGCTATTCACAGTCGACAAACGTTCGCTGAACGCAATAGAAAAGACAATCGCTAATCGAAAAAGAGCGATTATCTATTGCCAATCGATAACCGAACACGAAAATCTGTGAATGGGGTTTCATTTGCATTGAAAAATGTAAACCCCGAAATCGTAGCTGATCATCCCCACGAAATATCCCATATAAAATAAAAAAAAAAAAAAAATCAGAAAAAAAACGCAACAAACAAATATAAAAATAGTTTTTTTAATATATTTTGCAATGCTTAATCCGAATCCGGCCTTAGAATTACTGTATCTTATACCGTTTTTGAGATATCTCAGCCTAAACGAGGAAAAAATAACGTTTTTGCTATATTTTGAAGCTATATTGCTAGAATATAGAACATTCATACGCAGAATTCGATACATTATCTAAAAGTCCCAATCTTTTTCTTTAAAACCGCATTAAAATTATGTCAATAGCTTACTTTTTCTCCGAAATATCGTAGACTGAAATAATGAGAAAACACGTTTTTTGCACTTTTTTAACTTTTTAGGTAGTATATCTCCGAGAAAAATAAAGATATCGACATTATTTGAATAAGGTTTAGAAGATTGATTAGAGCTTTCCATTTCTGCATCAGAATTTACCGATATACGTCCTGTTATATAGCTCCAAAATATAGCAGAAACGGTATTTTTTCCTTGTTTAGGCTAGGATATCTTAAAAACCGTATAAAATTCAGCAATTCTAAGGCCGAATCCGGATTCAGCATTACAAAATACATTAAAAATAACAATTTTAATATTTGTTTGTTGCGTTTTTTTTCTGAATTTTTTTTATTTTATATGGGACCAGCGGTTCCGGCAAACGTTGTTCTGCCCTTTTTCAATAGGAGGCGCGATGAGATCGATTTGAACGAAAGCTGCAACTTTAAGCAAATTTTTTCCTATAGCGTGCGCAACAACCTCATGAGCGATCCCTGCAATTTTTTGCAATGCTAATGGTTGATACTATTTATATTGATGTACCAAGTTTAAAGCACGTTGATTGGTAGTAAAAACATCTATCTACATACCAACTTTTATTACAAAATCTGCTATACCTGCAGAGATATAGCATTTTATGATTTTTTTTGTATGGGGGCTACTACTCCCTCTCACCCAATCCCCCCTTTACATAGCCATAAACCACCTGCAGTACAAAACAAATACATACTGCAAAAATGGTTATGATCGGTTAAGCGGTTTCAAAGTTATAAGACGACAAACACACGCACACTACATTTTTATAAGATATGTATTTTTGCGATATTTCGCAGGGATGATCAGCTACGATTTCTGGGTTTGCATTTTTCAGACCACTAAACTAATACAAATGAAACCAAATTCACAGATTTTCTCCACATTTTCATCAAACCTATCGACTTTTCAAAAGCACCGTGCGAAATAAGGGCCTGAATTCCAAAAAAACAAAACAGCAATACAATTATCTTCTTGTCGCTTTGCGTGACATTTTTCCGAATGGCCTGTACTTCCGAAAATCAAGTAACGAGCTGTCGTATTATTTTATTATTATTTTCTTTATTTAGCTATATGCTATTTTGTACTATATATTTTTGTTGCAGCGAATCTAAAACTTCAATGCAAAATACATTAAACGGAAATTAAAAAGACCTTAAACTATGCTACATTCTTTTTTTAAATCGAGTTCTTCCAAAATCAATTTGCAGTTGTGACAAAAGGGATCTTGTTAGAGTAAATTTTCAGTACAGGACAAAAAATAAGTTTAGGTCAAAATTTCATGTTTTGTGTTTTTAGCACCAAACGATACCTACATACATACATATCACAAGATCAACTATCAAGTAAAATAGTTTTAAATTTTAGCCGCTAGATAGCATAAAAATTTAGTTTTCCAAACCTCTATCAAACTCTATTATTGCAAACTTTTACCTCAATTATCTCAAAACTATCATTGAACTATTTTGCGAGCGCGAGAGAATCCAACGAGATTCTGCAATTCTGTTTGGTAACTGAGAAATACTCTGCTGTCATATTGGTTTTTATTTTGAGTTTCTCATTTTTGCACATCTCTCTCATACATTGCGGTAGAAATTTAAAAATTTCAATAAAAAAGTATTTTTCATTTTTCAATGAATGAGAAGCCTACAGTCGGTATATTTTCAAGTTATTTATATTGATTGCAACATGATCAAATAGAACCTAAAAATTTTACAATTGGATTAATTAAGCGCTTTAGAATTATATGTATAAATGCATTTTATTTGTGTAATTTTTTATTGATTCTGTATTAAAAAGTTTCTAATTGGTACGTATTCTTTCATTTTAAGTTTTGGACAGAAGTAGCAAAGCAAGGTATAATTTTTTTACTTATGTATTGGCGCCGCCATTTTTGAGAAGGGGCTGTCCATAAGCTCCTTGACGCTCCTAGGGGATTTGAGCAAGCGTGTATTTTACTTTTTTTTATATGAACAGCCCCAGAACAAAAAAAGCAATGCCATTTGATTCGTGCTTGTTTGGAGGCAAATAGTAGCTGTGTTTTAGACGGCAGCGTGTTAACACGTAGTTATCACTGTTTTTCTAAAACGAGTTGTGTGCTATCTCCTTCTTATATTGTTTTATTTTATTCTGCTTTTCGTTTCCGCACCACTTCCCTCCGCTTGCCAAGACAATCGGTAAAATGTGGTGCCACCATGTTAAAATCCTATTAAACATAGCTAATATTCTGTGTAGTATGGCAACATCAATAGTCTACTTTATGCTCAATAAACACGCAAATTTATCTGTGTTAAATTAAGCACTTTAGTTGTTAATTTCTCATATGTTAGTCAGAAAGTGCTTAATTAAACACTGCAAACTGCCGTCTAAAACACAGCTATTGTAAATCACCTTCTGTTCCAACAAATGATTAAAATTTAAAGCCATTTTTGTATTTGGCTTAGGCAGGAACATGAAAACTACGAATATTTTGCAAAAATGGTGCTAGTGTTTTCTTTAAGTGTTATTAGGATTTTCTTAAGAATCATTCGAGCGCTACCCAGAACTTTAAAAAGCTCTATTTTACAAGCAATTTTGTTATGCAAAATTGTTTTCACTAAAAAAAGTCATAAAGAAAGAACACTTTCTTATGAGCTCAAAAATCTTAATGGATCTCCTCGACGAGAAAAAAACGATGATGAGCAAAAAATGCCAAACCTTCGATTTTTGGTCCAATTAAAAAAAAAATATATAATAATTACATATTGGTTGAACTACATCTGATTTGTTTCAACTCCCAGGTTTGCTTCTTAAGTCTCCATAAAATTCAACGAAGTACAGGGGTTGAATCGCCGCATCAGTAAACGTACAGTTCGTGACGTAAAATCATGTGTTTCGCCTGTATTTCGCATTACGAAATAAATAAATTTACTTCACGAGTTGTACGTTCACTGATGCGGCGATTCAAGCCCAGATTTTTGATATCGATCTAAACATGTTGTCATATAAATATGTTGATGACATACCGACTGTAGGCATCACATTGATTGAAAAATGAAAAATACCTATTTTGTAAAATTTTTGAAAACACTACTTCTACTACTTTAGTACACTTTTTCGTTTTGTTGTATAACAAAAACATGAAAATTAAAATTTTACAAACACATATTGGGTGTACAACTTAAAAACCGGAATTTGACGGTGGATGTCCGTACTAACAAATATCGTGAAAGCTCGAACTTTATATATATGTCATTTTGAAGGTACATTTGACAGCTGTCAAAATCAGTCAACAAAACAATTTTATCTTGTGTGCATCATTATTATTTTTCACGATGAATTACTTCGAAAATTGGAGAAAAAGACAGCATTTGCGGGAGGTTCTGTTGGGTCATTTTTTTGCAAAGAAAACTGCTGCGGAAAGTCATAGTTTGCTTGTAGAAGTTTATGGGGACTATGCTCCAGCTGAATCAAGCTGTCGTGAGTGGTTTCGACGGTTTTAAAGTGGTGATTTTGATGTCGAAGGCAAAGAACGTAATGGTCAGCCGAAAAAGTTTGAGGATGAAGAATTGGAGGCATTACTCAATCAAGATTCATGTCAAACGCAAGAAAAACTTGCAGAACCATTGGAAGTTGATCGAGCAACAATTTCCAGACGTTTGAAAGCCTTGGGAATCTTTCAAAAGATGGGAAATTGGGTGCCATACGAGTTGAAGCCAAGGGACGTCGAACGCCGATTTTTGATGTCCACAATGCTGCTTGAACGCCACAAAAGGAAGGGTTTTTTGCATCGTTTTGTCACTGGCGATGAGAAGTGGATCCATTACGATAATCCCAAGCGCAAAACAGCGTATGTCAAGAAAGGTGAGGCCGGCTCATCACAGCCGAAGTCAAATATTCACGCTTCGAAGGTAATGCTCTGTATTTGGTGGGACCAGCTAGGTGTGATCCATTATGAGCTGTTGCCAGGTGGCCAAACCGTTAATGCTCAACTCTATCGTCAACAATTGATCCGATTGAAGCAGAAAATACAGGCAGAGCGGCCAACGTATGCGACCAGACACGAGTCAATCATTTTCCACCACGATAACGCTCGGCCACATATTGCTGCCCCAGTCAAAAATTATCTGGAAAACAACGGATGGGAAATTTTGTCTCACCCGCTTTATAGCCCAGACCTTGCACCATCTGACTACCATTTGTTTCGATCGATGCAGAATGCCCTATCAGGAATACGGTTCACTTAAGTTCAAGATATCGAAAATTGGCTCGATTCATTTTTGGCCGCCAAGTCGGCGCAATTTTTTTGGGATGGAATTCATAAATTGCCTGAAAGATGGGGAAATGTTGTAGCTTCCAATGGACAATACTTTGAATAAAATATATTGTAACATTTTTCCACAATAAAGCATCAAATTTCGCTAAAAAATTCCGGTTTTTAAGTTGTACACCCAATACAAAATTCAAAACGCCACACTGCGTTGGCCCATGGACATAAATCAACATTTTACAACAAAATATAGGGGAAAGACTCAGTTTTGGCCACACTGTGACACTTCACAGTTGAGATATTTTTCAAAAAAAAAAAAAAAAAATCATGTTTTGTTCAATTCGTTTTGGGTTCTCTTAAACAAATAATTATCAAAAATTTGTGTTTTGATTACACTAAGCGAAGTAAAGTTTTTTATTATAAATAATAACTGAGTAAATAAACAGAATTAATTTGATATATATTGTGGTGATTTTTATATATGATATTATCAAATTAAAAACAAATTTCGTTGAAAAAAAAAAAAAAAAAAATTAAAATTCTTATTGCTAAACTGTCAAAACTTGGGCTTCATTCGAAATTTTTAGATTGGTTAAACTCCTATCTAAGTAATCGGTTGAATTTTGTTATTATTGATGGTGTTAAATCCAGATCTTTCTTAGCAAGCACAGGTGTTCCTCAAGGAAGCATTTTGGGTCCACTTTTATTTATATTATTTATAAATGATATTGGATTTTGTCTTAATAATGCCAGTTTCTTACTATATGCTGATGATTTAAAACTATTTTTAAAAATTAACAGTCCTTTTGATATTATTGCTCTTCAAAATGATTTGGACAATTTGTTTGTTTGGTGCTCTCGAAATCAATTATTTTTAAACATTGATAAGTGTTGCCATGTGACTTTTTGCAAAGCTTCAACATGTCTTCCATCGTATTACAAATTGAATTCCACCACTTTAAAATGCAAAAGTGAAGTTTTAGATCTTGGCATTCTGTTTGATGCTAAATTTACTTTTGTTAGTCACATAAATTACATCATTCCCAAATGCTACTCGATGTTGGCTTTTGTTAAGCGGCATAGTGATCAGTTCAGTGATCCTCATACATCAAAAGTATTGTATACTGCTTATGTTCGATCGAAACTTGAATATGCACAGAGAGTATAAATAAGGTATAGAGGTGGAGTTCGATCGAGCATGTCAATCAAACATAAAAACCACGAGAATTTATTGAGGTATGAGAACTCTCTACTTCAAGGTTAAATTAATTTTTATGAGTCCAAAGATGTGGCACTCTTTTAAGCTAAATTCATTTTTTAGCTGCCAAGTGATCATAAAAATTAGCAAGTGGATTTCTTTAAGAAAAACCAAAATATGTAAAAAAAAAAATAAACATTGCCTAACTCATTCACACATGCGCAGTTTAATATGCAGACCATTTGCATTTCATTCCCTCCTACGTAGCAGTTGTTGTATTTGAAATTGTTTTTTCTTGTTGTTGGTATATTTTGTTTGCACGTTTTTTTTTGCTATGATCGTTAATGGTTTTTTTCTCAGAAGGAGTTTGTATTTTCATTTTTTGTTGCTTTCTTTGTCTGTTGATACAAATCCTTTTGAAGCAAAAAACAAATATAACCGGCGCGCAGGAAATTGAATAGGGTCAAAATTAATAAATTAAACATTGTTTTTACATTTTGTTTTCTCGTTGTTGCTGCAAAATTTTTTGTTTTTTTCAGAATTTAACAATTTAACCCTCTAGTGTCGAAGTTTCCGTTTCAGATTAACAAATTTTATTAAAAGGTTATTTTCGATATAAGAGGTGAAAATTAGATAATAAATTTTTTCTAACAATAAAAAGATGGTTTTAAGTGGTTGAAACATGGACAACTAAAATTTGAATCTGAGCAAGAATATATTCTGTGTTTTATGAATTTAACACTATTCTACTGATTTTAATGGAATTTCACCATGTATCAGTATCTTCAAAGAGAAGGACCTAGGCTGGTCCTCTAAAAACTAAATTGTTAACATGTACCTATCTGTAAAAATATTAGACGCAGATGAATGATATTTTTTGCATACCATACTCGTATGTAAATAGTATCGGGAAGAATAACATTCTCTGGAAAAACGTGACACGACCGCTTCACGTTCTTATTATTACAAATATATGCTTATCGGTATGCCATATATTTATTGGAATCTAATGATCCCAAAAGGTGGTCATGGGCAATAAAGGGTTAAATTTCATTTTTCCTTGGATTTTGAAAAACTCTTCTAGTTCAATTTGCATCGTTGCCAAATTTTGAAAAGCACAAATAGGAATTTGTTTTAATTTTTAACTTCAGGCTCATATTGTGAAAATGGTCTAAGTGATATATTAATTTTTTTGGGAAACACATCTAAAAGTTCACGTTCAAATAACAAAATGTTACATATAATTGTTAACGTGTTAAGTTACTACTGAAATTAACTTTACATAAATTGCTATTTTACCAAAATAGCTTATGTCGATTATAGAAAAATCACGAAAAATTTAAATTTTCCAGTATTCCTGGGTGAAATTTTCCTCTGAATTTTTATGTAATTGTTAAGTCTTTTCTGCAAAAATATGTTTGTCAAATTTAGTAGATTAAAAGTATTTTCAGATATGCAAGACTACGTTAGTACTACCGCAGTAGCATAATTTATATTCACATAGTGCACCTTCTGGGAACAGTGTTCTAATCACATAGTTATAAATGCAACAATTGAAGCGTAATGTTTAAGCAAGAAGCGCGGTAATAGGTTTAGTGTTGAGCATTATACTATGCGATGCACAGTGCAACCAAGTTAAGTTGCATTTCCGAAAACACCTTATATGTTATTTTACTGTTTAGAGTTACATATCTGTAGACATTTGACAAAACAACCTAACTTGAAGTAAGACAATTTTCTAAGATTTTAATAATATATATAAAAATAAAATATCTCTATGACTTTTAGTTGCAGAGATAAAGAATCGAAAATCTACTTATCTTAATGTACAAATGCTTTTCACAAAACAACTTAAGTCGACATAAGAAAAGGGTGTTTTTCTTCACAAAACATCTTAAGTCGAGATAAGTTACTTTTCCTACGGAAAAAACTGAATTTCTTAAATCAAAAAATATTTGACAAAAACATCTTATTTCAACTATATTAAAAATTATTGACCTTAGAGCAATATATTCGTTTAGTATTCATGTATAATAAAAAACTTTTACATTTGTTCCAACTCTTACACAAAAAGAATTGAGAAGCATCAAAGTAGTTTTTTAGCTCTCCTGAAAAGTTGTCAATTTCGAGTAAGGTTGTTTTGTCAAAAGTACATAGATATTATCTTTGCAAATTGACATAATTTGGTCTATATTTAATAAAAAAAAGGTTTCTTGTGAATACCCGGGAAATGGTTTGTTTTAGACAAAATTACCTGAAACCATTTAGCTGGAAAATTTTGAGATCTAAGACTTTTACTTCAATTACAAAGGTCGTCGCTAAAAAAACAAGATATTATAAAAAAGCCTATTTTTATTAAAGTTGGATCAAAACTATATCATTTTGTAAAGACAATTAGGGTATTTCTTAAAACGAGTGAATGCCTCGAAAACCTTGTAAACTCAAAAAACTGTCAAAATTCGTATTGATTTTCATATCTATTTAGTACCCTAAATATGTTTTTTTAACACTAAAATAAAGTACCTATAATCTGCGAAATTTAACCTTCCTCTAATATAAAGTAAAGTAAAATTCAGCACTTCATGCATCAACAACTAAATATTTTATAACTGTCATATATTTATCTTTTAATTTATTTAATGCAAGCCTTTAAATATCTTGAAACAAATAATATATCACTTAGACCATTTTTGTAATATGAGCATGAAATCAAAATTTTATAAATTTATTTCTTTGTTCTTTTCGAAATTTGGCAACATAGTTGCAAATGAACAAAACCATCGTTCCAACAACAAAATAAAAAAAAACCATTCATAGAATCAAAAAAAAAAAAAAAACAATCCCCGCAGCTGCAAACAAAAAATGAAGAATAAAGCGAAATATTATGTACCCTATACCGCACACAATAAAAGTTCCGTCTACCTCTGAAAATTTGCATTTTAATCCAAACGATTTTTAAATGGGTATATAAAGGTTAAGCGGGAATTGGTAGAACACCGGAAAATGTAAAAATCTTGGGACTATTCGGAACTACTTTTCTTAGTACCATTTTCCGAAACGGAGATATAGCCATCGGAAGGTTGGGATATAGCTTTATCAAAACCGGTTTCAGTTGCGAATCTCTTAATGGATTTTAATAATATTGGTGTCATATGAAAGTTATTTTAATTGGCTATAAAATTGTTGTAGTTAAGTTTTAAATCCGAGTCAAGCTTTTTGCGATGTGGCGAATTTTCGAAAATTTTGACACGTTTTTTTTTTAAAAAAGCCTTATTAACTCATAACTTTGGTAACAAAATATGAAAGCCTAATCTATTTCTTGTCATTTGGTATGCAATTTGTCTTTGAGTTCTTTCATTAGCACATTTTTTTTATAGAAAAACTAAAAAGTAAAACAAAGATATTTTCATGAGAATTCGCAAAACATTACAATAACACCGAAATTCGCCATATTTCGAAAATCACTCGGATTTTTAAGTATTGTGTTCCGATTTTGAAGCCAATTAAAATTCCTTTGATACGATACCAATATTATTAAAATGCATCAAAGAGTTCTGAACTTATACCGGTTTTCATAAAGCTATATCTCGATCTTCCGATGGCTATATCTCCGTTCGTTTTGGGAATTTCGAAAAATGGAACTAAGAAAAGTAGTTCAGAATCTTACATTTATCGGTGTTCTACCGATTCCCGCCTACCTTTTATAATTTTCTAAACCTAAAACGGCTCATTCTCTGCGTCTCAAACGATTGGAGAAAGTGAATGTAACCTAAGTGTAGGGTGTAAAAACAATGTTTAATTTATTAATTTTGACCCTATTCAATTTCCTGCGCGCCGGTTATACAGACAAAATAAGCAACAACAAATGAAAATACAAGCTCCTTCTGAGAAAAAAAACATTTACGATCATAGCAAAAAACCTGCAAACAAAATATACCAAAAACAAGAAGACAATTTCAAATACAACAACTGCTACGTAGGAGGGAATGAAATGCAAATGGTCTGCATATTAAACTGCGCATGTGTGAATGAGTTAGGCATTGTTTATTTTTTTTACATATTTTGGTTTTTCTTAAAGAAATCCACTTGCTAAATTTTATGATCACTTGGCAGCTAAAAAATGAATTTCGCTTAAAAGAGTGCCACATCTTTACACTCATAAAAATTCATTTAACCTTGAAGTAGAGAGTTCTCATACCTCAATAAATTTTCGTGGTTTTTATGTTTGATTGACATGCTCGATCGAACTCCACCTCTATACCTTATTTATACTCTCTGTATGCATCAATTACACAGGTTTACAAAAAAAAAAGTGTCATGGCGTTTTGACCAAACTATGTGTTTCCTAGGGACTTTGACGTCCTGAATCCGAATCCCGGGTCTGTTTTTTTCCAGAACGTCTGAGAAAAAAGATTTCAAGGTCATATGGAGGTCATAATGGGGTTCATGTGTCGTTTAGTGATAAATTCGCTAAAATTCTGAAACTAATTTTTAGTAATTGAGCTCTTAGGTCTTAAAAAGAATATGTAAGCAAAAAGAGTATCTCGGACCTAGTTTCGGAGATATAGCCATCGGAAGATCAGAATATATATCTTTTATGAAAACCGCTATAAGTTGGGAACCCCTGAATGGATTTGGAAAATATTGGTGTCATATGAAAGGTATTTTATTGTTGTTCTTATTATTGTTGTTGTTTTTGTTGTTGTTGTTTTTGTTGTTGTTGTTGCTGGTGTTGTTGATTTATTTGTTGTTGTAGTTGAAAATTTTCACAAAATTTCAAAAAAGCTCATATCTTGAAAACTATGAACTAAGAACTCAATGATAAAAAATTAGTTTCAGAATTTTAGCGAATTTATCACTAAACGACACATGACCTCCATATGAACTTGAAAAATTTTTTTTCAGACGTTCTGGAAAAAAACGGACCCGGGATTCGGATTCAGGACGTCAAAGTCCCTAGGAAACACATAGTCCGATCAAAGCGCCATGACATTTTTTTTTTTTAAACCTGTGTTATCTGGCATCCATTTTTTGCATGTTAATTGACCTTAGGTCACTCCAGTCAAGGAGATTGATTGCCACCTTAATGTTTGTCTATGACATTATTACAAATCAAATTGATTGTTCATATTTGTTTGAGAGAGTAAAATTTAATATTCCTTCTAGAACTTTGCGGCACTGCAATTTGTTTTCAATTCCATTTTGTAGAACAAACTATTCTTTAAATGCACCAATAACAAGGGCTCTAATTGAATTTAATAAAATTAATATAAATCGTGATATAGATTTTTCAATCTCAAGGGATCTATTTAAGAAGCAATTAATTAATATGTCTTCTTGATCGTAAGCTCATTAATAAATAATTTAGATCTGTTGCTTCCATAATTATTATCTTAGATATTGTTAAAGAATTTATATTTATTTTAGTTGTTAACTTTATTTTGTTATTTTCTTATTTTTTGCCTAGTCTGTAAGGAATTGTATATCCAAAGACTTAATAAACTAAACTAAACTAAACTATATCACATTACCCGAAGTTACTCTATTTTTTTTTTTTTTTTTTTTTTTTTGAAAAATGCTTAAAATGAAAAATTTACATAAAATATAAAATTTATTGAATGTTTACAAGCTTTTTTGTTTTTACTAACACAAATTGTCTGAAAAGTACAAAAAACATTATTTCTACTACGTATATTTCATTTGTTATATTAAACAGTACTTTTTCGTCATCGTTATATATGAGGCTTAAGAAAATCGTCCTACATAGCTGGTTTTTAGCAAAACTATAAAGTTTACAACAAATCTGAGATCAGCGACTCCAAATTACTTATAGTACCAAATTTCATCGATTTCCAACCACTCCTTCTATTTTTGACCATTGCTTGTATGGGCTCAACGCACTGTGCGCCATGACTTCGCCAATTTATGAAATTTTTGAGCGATTTTTTCTCTCCTCAGAATTTATCCAATGGAATCAAAAACTCAAATTTTAAGCAGTCTAGTGCAGATCCATCCCAGTATATATGTCATGTTAATCGAAAGGTATTTTAAATATAATTGAACTAACTTACACAGTAACTAGTAGTAAATAACAAAAAATGTTAAGAGTAAAAATAAATTGTACCTCTGGTGCTTTTATCGATTTTGATGGTTTAGGCGGTACAATTGGCCCGACTTTTCTGTTTGGACTTAATCTGCATGGTGAAAGCTGTTGCAGTTGACACTGTCCGTTTCCTGATAAGCTTTTGGGAATCGTAATATGCGGTGCTTGCTGGAAATTATGTGCTAAAGCAGCCACTTTACTGCCGCCAGTAGACTCTGTGACTGAGTCATCTACCGCTACATAGCGTGACTCGACTTCACTCGTGAAGGTCCTTGGGGAAATTGGACGGCTGGTATGTACTTTCAGTTTTAAAGAGTCCATACCGTGAAGAACTAAAAGTAAGCCAAGAATGACAATAATTAATTTTTACTGAAACCATTCTCAATTCTTAAACATCATAATCATTTTTGACAACCTTTTATATAAATCAACCAATGTTGGCTATTGCGTATTTCGTGCGTTTTTTGAACTTTTATAGGTAAGGATATTTCGGAGGAAAATAAAAATATCAAAATAAATCAAAGTGAGTTTTGAAGGAAAAGAATTTATTTCTCATGGAAATAAATTTGGAATTTGCTTATTGTTGAAAATTTGTTTCCCGTAAAAACAAATTTGCTATTTTGCTTACTATGGACAGATTTATTTTGCATGGAAATTAATTTTGCAGTTCAATTTGGTTCTAATTAAATTTGTTCGGCAATTTTTACCTTTAATTTTACTGTTGTTATTTTTTCAATTATTATTGTTAAATAGTAAGCTATATATACTAAATGTTCAATTTTAATAGTCAGTTAATGGTTTTATTGATGCACCATTTATTAAACCAAGATAACAAACATAAAAAAAAACAATTGGTATACAGTGACTCACGAAATTGATCACGCTTTGGCTATGAATGCAAACAATTAATAAAAAGTCTGAAATGGGTTTGTATTTTTAATGTGTATTTATTTTGGTAAAACTGCATTAAGTAAAGGAAAATATAATAAAATAACACAAAACAACAATTATGATATATCAATACGTATTAACACACAAGCAAAACTGGCAAAAGTCGGCTTCGCAGCCGGGCAAGGCTGGTGCAGTGGTAGCGACTTCTGCTACCAACCGCGAGTTCCTTGGTTCGACTCACGCCCAGGCCAAAAAACACAAAAAGTTTTCAAACTTGCAATTTTTCAATTATAATTAATTTAGTAAAATAAATATAATTATAATTACAACAAAAATAGTCTGATGAGTCTTTGTGGCGAAAGACGAAACATATGTCACTATAGCCGTGTTTTTAATCCGTTCCTTGATTTGTCATAATTATGTGTTAGAAAATGCATTGATAGATTTATATGTAAGTCGATCTTTCAAAATATATGACTAAAAGTTCAATTAAAAAATCAATTTTCTGTAAAGGAAAATAAACAAGGGACAAATTCCATGAAAACTCTTTCTTAAATAAGAAATAATAAAACAAAATCAAAAATATTCAACGTGATCAATTTTGTGACTCAATAATGGTGTGGGTGTGTTTGACCACTAGAGGTGTAAGCAGAGTTACCAAAATTGAAGGTAGAATAACAGCAGAGTCCAACAGTGAAATTCTACGAAGTCATTTGCTTGGTACTTTACAAGATTTGAAGGTAAATGCTACGATTGTTGTCTTTTACCAGGACAATAATCCAAAATATACTGCAAAAAGGACACAAAAATGGCTTTCTGATAATAAAATTACAACAATAAAATGGCCCTCGTTATCTCCAGACTTCAATCCTTTTGAGTACCTATGAGGCATATTGAGAAAATCGATGGAAGGTGAAACTAGCACCCTTAATGAATTTTGGCCTAAGGCTCAAAATGCTTGAGATGCTATTGCTCCATAAATTTGGTAAAACTCTTCTAGATAACATGCCCAGAAGAATAAAAGCAGTTATTGATGCACTAGGAAGCCATTCAAAATATTAATATTAGTTTCCGAGGTTCATAATGTGAAGTCACAAAATTGATCACGTTGAATATTTTTGACTTTGTTTTATTATTTTTTATTTAAGAAAGAGTTTTCGTGGAATTTGTCCCTTATTTATTTTCATTTACTTAATGCAGTTTTACCAAAATAAAGACACATTAAGAATACAAACCCATTTCAGACTTTTTATTAGATGTTTGCATTCATAGCCAAAGCGTGATCAATTTCGTGAGTCACTGTATGTTTGATGTACCAAAAAGCTGTATACACATTTATGCATTTGGTGACCCCGAGGTTTTCCTTGCTGGTGCTACACCTGAAAGGATCACGCCTCTTCGCAACTACAAAAAAACACACAAAAATTTAAACGCAAAATTTCTTAAAAACGTACATATGGTGTGTGATTTCGCTAAAGTTCATCGCAAATAAAAATCCAAAAACACATTTGGACAAAAATATTGCTGCTTGTAGAACAATGGAAACCTTATTAAGCAGACAGTTGGAGCTGAATAAAAACAGTGTCCAGCTTATCTCCAACTTTAAAAAGGATTCAGACGATCGGAAAATACCAGAGTACTATGCAGAGCGGCTAAGAAGACTACATGTGCTGGCAGAAGAGTTTCACCGGAATCATTAAGCAATTGTGGCCTCGGAAGAAGATAATCCTGAAAAGGATCCTTACCTTGAGAATAAAACATTTGAAGAGGTATTTAAAACAGTCGGAAAATACACAAAAATCTTCGAAAATGGAATTCAAAAGCGAATCTCGATGGAAGATACAAATCAAACTGGACAGACGAGCGACGAAGCTGCAGCAACTGGGATGGATAAAAAATCAAATTAAAATTCAAAATTGAGCGAGCAAACACTAAAAAAACTTTGCAATCAGAGATCACTTTTGGAGGCGCTCAATAGAAACATAGAAGAAATAACAGCACAGATGCTGATGAACCCTCCAGCAACATATTGTCCAGTCAAGTTGGCCATTCTGGAAAAGCATATGACAGATTTGGCCAGAAACAACGCTGCATTGTGGAATTCAACATGACCACATTCAGGAATACACGCCAGAGGTGTATTATGAAATAGAAGCAAGGGTAGAGGCAGTGATCATCGAACTCTGACAACATGTTTCCATGTTGAATATTGAACAATCAGTTCTAGACACAGCGGCAGCTCATCAACCAGAAAGTGTCGTGCTGTTACCAAAAAATTCCATTCCTACTTTCAATGGAAATTATTTGAAGTGGGTAGCGTTTAAGGACATAGTACCTAGAGACCGATCACTGCTCGGTTGAGAATCTTATCTTATTGTTTTAGTCGATGTCTTTATTCAAAACTATTTTTGTGGTGAAAATCGTATCTTTTCGCCTCTAATTTTCATGCTTTCAAAATGATGAATTTACCGATGAGAAAGTAATAAGAAAAAACTCGGAAAGTATCGAATGGTATATGAAACAATACAAAAATTCTAAATTTTTTTTAGGTTAAATAGAATGCCACAATTTGGCTAGCAAACTATGTGTTGGATATATTATAGACTAATCCACGGCCGAAGACCACCGCGAAGCCGGTGTTGGGTTTTTGGGAGTTTTAAATCCTGAGCTGCGGCTGCAGGCCGCCCACTTACCCCTACTGTTACGTAAAATTACTGTTGCAGTAGTAGTAAATTTGTTGTTTTAAAGTTGTTGTTAAAAATGAGAATAAAGAGATGGGCAGTTTAAAGTCGACACGCAAAGCAGCAACACACATGGTGTTTCATTTCGGGTATGCTTTTCCCTTTATATGGCGACCGTGACGTAGTGGCATTTAACTGCAGTGCGGAATTTAATTAAATAAAAACTGGAAAAATAAATAAATAAAATCAGTGGAAACGAAAAACAATACAAAAAAAAAACAAAAGCAAAATGAAAGTGTTGAAAAAATTGTTTTGAACAAAAATAAAAATGTGAAAGACAAATGTGAGCAGTGTCAACGAAAACAAGTTTTATAAAAATGAACAAAAAAACAAAAAAAAGCATTAAAGAAAAGCATATTTAAAGAAAACTACGTATGAAAAAAAAACAGTTTAAATAAAATACGAGTAAAAACTAAAAAAGAAGCATAATCTGCTTATTTTATATGGTGGTCAGGGAGAAATAATGCAAATAATATGTTCTCCCCATTCAACCAGAAAATTCAAATCAGCGAATAGCAGCAGTTCGTATGTTCCATTTTTTTCACACGCATACATACATATTTGCTACATCGCTATGCTTTCAATTTAAACGCTGCGTGTTCAACTTTAATATGAACAAACCAACTGCTATGATTTCAACTTGATCTGTCGTTGAAGAAAATTTATTTGACATCTGAGCTTTCAACTTTAATAAATTTGAATCGTCGCTGAATGGCGTTGAATCGACTGCTGTGTTTTCAACCTGCATTGACGTTGCAGAAATTGAATCGATGCTGTTTGAGTTGCTGTTTGAGTTGCTGTGTGAGTTGCTGTTGTACTCTTTAGTACTTTATTACATTAACTTTTTTTTAAATTTGGTACTATTTACATTTCTTTTTGTGAATTCGGTACTATTTATATTACATTTTTTTGGTTTTTTAGAGTACAAAATATGTATTATAAAAAAAAAAAACAAAATGATCATTAAAAAACAATTGAAATAATCAAAAAAAAAGAGAAACAAAAAAAAAAAAACAAATTCAATAATCATAAATTACATACGAAAATGGAATTGCATTAATATTTTTTTGTATATTTATTAGGGCTGTGCAATGAGCTGATCGAACCTGTTCGAGTTTTCGCCACACACAACGAACAAGATCGATCAGCTCAGCTCAACTCAGCTCAACTCAGTTCGTAAGTTCGTGAGTTTTGAGCTGATCGTTAGATCGATCAGCGAATTCGTTGTGAGCTGATCGTTTGTTTGTTGAGCTCGCTAGTTATGAGTTTTCTCGTTTGTTTGGTTACGTTCAGCGTGTTCGATATGCGTTGAATATGATTGCAAATTGAAATCAGCGTTGCAAAAAATGTGTAAGAATTGGGATAAGTTTAAGGTTTAATATTATACACGAATATTAAACAAATATTTTGTATAGTTGTTTTTTGTTTAAACTTCGGCTCTTCGCTGTACACAGCAGAAGCAACTTTCATTATTGCCACATGTTTTTTTTTTTTTTTTGTAAAATTTGCTTAAACCATACATTTCAAAAAAAAAATTTAATTTTAGCCTTTAACCGCTTAGATAAACTTTTAAAAAATCCAACATATTTTTTTAGGGTTGCCACCTGTTTCTTTTAATAAAATCAAAATTTTCTATCAATAAATTGCTTAAATCATCATTTTCTCTCTATAAATTGACATCTTGGGTTCAAAAACGACGAAACAAAAATTTAGGGTTGCCATATCAGGGTTGCCAGACGTTTTTTTGGAAAATTGCATTTCTTTGCCAACTTTCTTTATTGAAAGTTATAGAATCGACCCAAAAACCCATAGTAAATTTTTTGGGGTTGCCACCTGGTTTTTTTAATAAAATCAAAATTTTCTTGGAATAAATTGCAAAAACCATCATTTGCTCTCTATAAATTGACATCTTGGGTCCAAAAATAACGAAAGAAAAATTTAACCCTTAAATGCATAGTGGACCTTATATGGTTCATGAACATAATCATGGTTAATTTGAACCATGGTTAATGAATGATTTTACCATGGCCATGTTCATGAACCATATAAGGTCCACTATGCATTTAAGGGTTAAGGTTGCCATATTAAGGTTGCCTGACTTTTTCTCGCAAAATTGCATTTGGTTGTTAACTTTTTTTATTGTTTTCGGACCCAAGATGTCAATTTATAGAGAAAACAATTATGATTTTAGCAATTTATTGAAAAAAAATTTTGATTTTATTTAAAAAACGAGGTGGCAACCCCAAAAAAATTGGCGTTAGGAAATAACGCCCAAGGAAATTAATGTGGGTTTTTGGGTCGATTCTATATTTTTCAATAAAGAAAGTTGAAAAAGAAATGCAATTTTCCAAAAAAACGTCTGGCAACCCTGATATGGCAACCCTAAATTTTTGTTTCGTCGTTTTTGGACCCAATATATCAATTTATAGAGAGAAAATGATGATTTTAGCAATTTATTGAAAGAAAATTTTGATGTTATTAAAAAAACCAGGTGGCAGCCCCAAAAAATTTACTATGGGTTTTTGGGTCGATTCTATATTTTTCAATAAAGAAAGTTGAAAAAGAAATGCAATTTTCCAAAAAAACGTCTTTCAACCCTGATATGGCAACCCAAAATTTTTGTTTCGTCGGTTTTTGACCCAAGATGTCAATTTATAGAGAGAAAATTATGATTTTAGCAATTTATTGATAGAAAATTTTGATTTTATTACAAAAAATAGGTGGCAACCTAAAAAAAAATTAACTTTTTCGTTCAGTATTTCCAATTAAGAGCAAAAAAACAACTATGCAAAACATTTGTTTAATATTCGTGTATAATATTAAAACTTAAGTATTATTTCTACGCAATTCTTACAACGCTGATTGCAATCATATACATCGCATAACGAACACGCTGAACGTACCCAAACAAACGAGAAAACTCATAACTTACTAGCTCAACAAACAAACGATCAGCTCACAACGAATTCGATGATCGATCAAACGATCAGCTCAAAACTCACGAACTTACGAACTGAGTTGAGCTGAGTTGAGCTGAGCTAAACGAACTCAGTTCGGTACTGAAATTGTGTGAAAAGCTCATGAGTTTTGAGTTTGATCGAACTAGTTCGGCTCGTTGCACAGCCCTAATATTTATGTAATACCTTATTATACACATATGTTATTCTTGTTGCTGCATAAGTAAAAGTAATGCTATACTTTTTTTTTTAAATGACTGAATTTGAAAATAACTTCACATATTTATATTCAGAGTTTATTAAAGTTACAAAACGTGTTTTACAAAGCCGTCCAATTTCGACGAGTGAATTTAAAATTGAGGAATACAAAAAGTTGTTAATTGGAAATTATAATACTTTGTTAATATGTGCAAAGGCTCATACTGAACAATGTCCAATTGACAATAATAATGTAATATTCACAAAAATAGAACGTTGTAGGAAGTTATTAGTGAGGTGTTTTAATAAATTAAAATTTAAGATACGTGTTCCACAGTATTTGGATTTTGCGCTTGTTGATGAAGACGTTTTAACTGATGCCGAATCAGAAGAAGGTTTAATTGAAATTGAATTAGTAAGCCAATTAGAACCATGTATTAAGCGTTCTTCCTCTTTGCCTTCTTTAAAAGAAACTTTAAGCGTTCCTGAAGAACATTCCTTTGCCACAAGCTCACCAAATATTAATTTTATTTTGGAAGCTGATAAAAATTACGTTAAAATGGCTACCGTTGAACAAAAAAAATCTTTTATAGGCATGTGTGCTTCGATAATTCGTGAAAATTACAGTGGATATCCATTGGCTCTTGATTCTTTTATTGATAAAATTAATCTGATTGAAGATTTGACTGATGCAAATTTAACAGGCACACTTATAGCATTCATTAAATCGAAGTTGGAAGGAAAAGCTCGCGAAGCTTTGCCTGCTACTATTAATACGATTCAAGACATAAAATCCGCGTTGCGAAATCGAATTAAGCCAGATAATTCGAAAGTGGTGGCTGGTAAAATTGCATCACTCCAAGTTAGGAATAATAATTATTCGGATTTTGCTAAGCAAGTTGAAGAATTATCTGATTCTTTAGAGCGTTCTTTAATTATTGAAGGAATAAGTCAAGCGAAAGCGCACGAAATGTCTGTCGAACAAGCAGTTAATGTTTGTAGATTAAACGCAAATTCGGATCTAGTGAAATCTATACTAGCATCCACTGCTTTTTCAGATTCAAAGGACGTAGTAGCAAAACTTATTGTTGAGCAAACTAACGAAGTGAAAGAAAAACAGGTCTTATCATTTCGCACTCTTTCGAATATTTCATCTAATAACAAATATGGTTATAATTCTTTTAATTTTCAGCGTGGAAACGGAAATTTTAGACGACACAACGGAAATCGCAATCAAAGTAATTTTCAAGGTAATAGAACTAATTATGGAAATAATTTTCAAGGTCATAGGAATAATTCTTATAGGAATAATGGAAATCGAACCAATAATAATTCCAATGGTAACGTTCAAAATGCAAACGTTCGCCCTTTAAACGCGAACGTCCCTCAGCAGGAGACGTTGGGGGACGAAATCCAAAACAATTAACTCAAAATTCAAAAAAAATTGCAGTTTATTGCTCAAATTTAAATTACGCTGATTTTGTTGAATTGAATTTTTCTGATTCAAACAAACTATGCGCATTTCTTGTTGATACACAAGCTGATGTATCATTAGTTAAACAATCTAGCATAAATAATTTTGGGAAAATAAATAGCAATGAATTAATAAATATAACAGGTGTTACTCCAAATACAATTACAACTTTAGGTACAATATTAACTGATTTAGTTGTATCAAACCATTTTATACCGCATAAGTTACATGTTGTTAAAGATGATTTCAATATACCAGTAGATGGTATACTAGGAAAAGATTTTTTGAAGTTATATAAATGCAATATTAGTTACGACACCAATTCTATTTCAATATGGCTAAGCAATGCTAGGTTAAATCTACCAATTTTGAATGAGATAAGCGCTGATACTATCGTTATTCCACCAAGGTGTGAGGTCTATCGTATTTTTAGTTTAAAAACCCAACAACAACATGTTTTTGTTGACTCTCAGGAGATCTGTAGTGGTGTTTTTACGGCAAAGTGTATTGTTGATACGAATTCTCCAATTTTAAAAGTTATAAATACTACTAATGAAGTTAAATACGTTAAAAGTTGTAGTATTCAAACTGAAAATCTTAACAATTACCATGTTTATGCCATTAATAAAACCTCAACAGATGCGAATCGCATAAACGAATTGACGGAGATTCTTAAAAAACAAATGCCTAGTTACGCCGAAAATAAATTATTGAAACTGTGTTTGAATTATGCTGATATATTTGCATTAAAAAGTGATCAAATGACACTTAACAATTTTTATGAACAGAAACTTAGGTTGACAGATAGAAATCCTTTTTATATTAAGAACTATCGATTACCATACTCTCAGAGGGAAGAAATAAATAAGCAAGTAGATAATTTGTTGCAAAATAATTTAATAGAACCAAGCTATTCTAATTATAACAGTCCATTAATTCTGGTACCGAAGAAAGATCCGAACAATCAAAAATCGTACCGCATGTGTGTGGATTTTCGAGCTGTCAATAAAAAATTAGTCGCTGATAAATTTCCGCTTGCTCGTGTAGACGATATATTAGATAACCTTGGAAGAGCTAAATACTTTTCCACATTGGATTTGTTTTCTGGATTTCACCAGATACCTCTTCATGTTGATTCACGAGACATAACTTCATTCAGCACTGATCGAGGAGCTTTTCGTTGGAAAGTTCTTCCTTTCGGCCTTAATGTAGCCCCAAACTCTTTCACGCGAATGATGTCTATTGCATTTTCTGGTCTTTCACCAAATCAGGCGTTCCTTTACGTTGATGACGTTATAGTCATTGGTTGTAGTGAAGAGCATCATTTAAAGAATTTATCAAAAGTTTTCGATACTTGTAGGAGATTTAATCTTAAACTTAATCCATGTAAATGCAACTTTCTTCGCTCAGAAGTAACATTTCTGGGTCACAAATGTACTGCTAATGGTATTTTGCCTGACAATTCCAAAATAAACGTAATACGAAATTATCCAAAGCCCACTGATAAAGATGCTTTAAAACGATTTGTTGCTTTTACAAACTACTACCGTAAATTTATACCAAATTTTGCAATACTTGCAACACCATTAAATCGGTTAAGTCGGAAAAATGTAGAATTTGTTTGGGATAATAAATGTGAAGCAGCATTTGAAAAATTAAAATCAGCATTAATATCTCCAAAATTGCTACAGTATCCGGATTTTAAAAAGATTTTTGTCATTACAGTTGATGCGTCCAAGATGGGATGTGGAGCAATATTGAGCCAAGACCATAACGAAAACGATCTTCCAGTTTGTTTTGCCTCAAAATCGTTCAATAATGCAGAACAAAAGAAATCAATTATAGAACTAGAGCTATTAGCTATTTATTTTGCTATTAAACAATTTCGTCCATATGTTTATGGCACTAATTTTACTGTAAGGTCAGACCATAGACCTTTGGTTTATCTTTTTAATATGAAAGATCCATCTTCTAAGCTTTCTAGAATAAGGCTCGAACTAGTAGAATATAATTTCACTATTGAGTATATAAAAGGTAAAACCAACGTTGGTGCTGACGCACTATCGTGTATTTCCATCGAAGAATTAAAAAATAACAGTAATGATATTTTTATAGTTACAACTCGCGGAATGGCTAGAAAGACAATTCAATCCAATCCACAAAGCTCTATTTCAAAAAATGACTCTCTAATTGATAGAATGCTCGTCTACGATGAATTTTCATATAATTTTACCACAAAAATACCGAGAATAAGATCTCAAATAGTTTACGACGTAAATAATAAAATTTCAAATTTTCATATATTTGCACATATCAGGCGTAAAAAGTTCTTATTGCTGAACGTTGTTATTGTAAACGAAACACTGAATTTAGATGATTTGCTTTTGAAGCTACAACGCGAAGCTGACAATAACAATATTCAAAAAATAGAATGGCCAAAAGACGATATATTTTTCAATTTCTTTTCTGTGACAGAGCTTAAAGATAATGGCAATAAAATATTAAGATCATTAGAAATTCTTTTAATTAACCCTGTAGAGACAGTATTTGACAATGCCAAAAAACAACAGCTTATGACTATTTATCATAATGATCCAATATCCGGTGGACATTGCGGCATTAAAAAATTATATGCAAAACTGAGAACCAAATATTATTGGAAAAATATGACTAGAGATATTTCAAAATTTGTCAAGCAGTGCAAAAAATGTAAAGTCAATAAAGTTAGACCGGGAAATAAGGAGCACTTAGTTTTCACTCCCACTCCAAGTAAACCTTTTGAGATAGTTGTGATTGACACTATAGGTCCATTGCCTGAATCAGGTTGTGGTAATAAGTTTGCTTTGACACTAATATGTGATCTTACTAAGTATTTAGTAACGATAGCAATACCTGACAAAAGTGCTAAAACAGTTGCTAAAGCAATTTTCGAAGGTTTTGTTCTAGTTTACGGCTCAATGTATTCAATTAAAACTGATCTGGGCACTGAATTTAAAAACGAAATTTTAGCTGAATTGAATAAAATTTTAAATATCAAGCATAACTTCTCAACAGCGTATCATCACGAAACTTTGGCAACCGTGGAAAGAAACCATAGGGTTTTTAATGAATATCTTCGCGCATATTTGAATGATACTATGTCTGACTGGGATACGTATTTAAAATATTTTACCTTTTTCCATAATACTACACCAAATACTGTTTTTGATAATAAATTTACTCCATTCGATTTAGTTTTTGGTAAAAGAGCAATTTTGCCACCTGAAGTAAGAAAATTGGTAGTTGATCCAATTTATAACGTGGAAAACTATGCTAAAGAGGTAAAATATCGTTTACAGAAAACACACATTTTGGCAAAAGATTTGATTAACAAACATAAAATAAAAAACAAATTTTTATATGACAGATATGCAAGACCATTAATATTGAATGAAAATGATAGTGTGTTCATTCAAAAAGAACCATATGACAAACACAATAGCATTTATCAAGGTCCATATTTAGTAAAAAATATTGATGGAGTTAACGTCACTATTTATGATAAAGAAAGAAAAAAGGAAATAGTTGCCCAGTGTGCCAGACGGTTCATATCTTCGCTTTTTTACCCGTTACGGATCCGTTACTGATCCGTTTGCGGGAGAAATTCCAAAAAAATAAATGATTCGTTTTTTTTTTGGGAATCTCTCCCGCCAACGGATCAGTACCGGATCCGTAACGGATAAAAAAGCGAAGATTTGAACCGTCTGGCACACTGGGTGTGCACAAAAATAGGCTAAGAATAGCAAAATAATTAAATATTTCCTTATATACGTAATATGCATTATTTATACACTGCAGAAAAACAAAATTGGGGATCCCCCTGTTTTAAAAACAGCATAAATTTTCTTATAAAAATCATTGTACAATGTTAAAAAAAAAAAACCGTATTTCTTAAGAAACACATAATTTTACGTGTTTCTAAGATTTCTTATTTTTAAAAATATACCTTGCAGTTTTAAAAACAAAATCTATTTTTTTATATCCTTACATCAAATTTGTATACATTTTGCTAAATTTGCTAAAATGTTAAAAATTTTTAAGTTTTTTTTTTTTTTTTTAAAAAATTACCTATATTTAAAAAACAAAAAAACATTATTTAATTAGCTACAAACACATTCTCATGATAGATGTATATTAGTAATATTTGATTTTTACAATTATTTTTTCAACAACTCTAAATTAAATTGTAAGCAGAATAAATATATTGTAGGTATAAGACTAAAGCCACTGAAAGAAATTTATCTATGAATTAAAAACTAAATTGATCTGCATGAACGAATTTTGTAAAGAGGGAGGATAGGCATTATGTCTATACAAATAAATAAGCCTTAAAATAATTCGTTCACTCAAATCAATTTTTATTGAGTCCTAACAATGAAAGGATTGACGCAGCCAAGAATGATCAACTTGTTTGCCTTTTTCTTTTCTTTGGAAGGGAGGTGTAGTGGCACCTTCTAATATTTATAAATGTCATGTTGACAACACTGAATTATATACATAAACATATAAGTCTATTCACCACTGTTAGGTTTAAGTTAAAAATGAGAATAAAGAGATGGGCAGTTTAAAGTCGACACGCAAAGCAGCAACACCCGTGGTGTTTCATTTCGGGTATGCTTTTCCCTTTATAACGGTTTTTTGGGGGAAAAAAAAGAACAGATACATTTTAGCTCCCAATCGAAATTGATTATAAACCAAATATTTTCTTATGTGCTTTTGAAATTTAAGAATAAATATGGAATCAAAGTGTCGCTCGGATCTGGTTTTGGAGGTATAGACATCGGAAGTTGGAGATATAGCTTTTCTAAAAATCTATATAAGTTGAAAACGGCTACATTGATTTCTAAAATATGGGTGTCATATGAAAGGTAATTTAACAAGCTACAATATTGATTCGAAAATTTTTGAAATCTGGCTCGCGGTTTTCGAGATATTACGACTTTTCTGATATTTGGACCGATTTTTTTTTTCTTCAAAAAACCGTTATTTTTCCGAAAAATCCGTTTCTGACCTACGGTTTTAATAACATATTTATAAAGTCTAATTCATCTCCTTTAAAATGATACAACACTTAAGCAAAAATTTTTGATATTAACCCTTTATAACTGTTTACGTCCAACGTAAACAGTGTGCATCCTGCATATCCGCCTGTCTTCAACACCCGCCGCATAGCGCTGTTGTAGTTTACTCGTTGTGCAAACAACGAGTAAAAACTCAATTTTGACATTCGCCACTTTTTCGCTTAACCCAAAAAGAGCAAGTCAGCGAACCCTCAGAAGTTTTACTAAAAATTAAAAGTACAACATTTACACAACATAAACTCTCTCAACGCAACATCATACATCCCGGACAGAAGACAGCACTCAACACACATAGAACATCAACAAGAACCCAATCAACATTCATCAGAACAACGGATCAACGGTGGACAAAAGACGATACATCGTTGGACGAATTTCCACAGAACACATATAAACCCATTGTACTGTAAAGTATACTTAATATATACTATTTATATAAAATTGCTTATATGAAAACCCTATGTAACGATTTGGTTCAAAATACATATACCGAACCGATTTTAATAATTTTTTAAAACGTTCTACGTGTGGTAAGGAACAGGATTGTATACTTATTTTTTTGGTTTTTATAAGAAAAACCTTTTTTTGTTTAGTACGAAGTTGTTGAAAAAAAAAAATTCAATGCTTGCATAAAAATGGTCGTTTGCATTTCAGTCGGTATAGCTTGCTGTGCCATGAGTTATGTGTTGTTGTTGTCTTTTCCGTCTCTTTCATTTATTGTTTTTTTTTATTCTTGATGTTGTGTTGTTAAGAGCAAAAATGAGAGTGATTTCGTCAGTGATGCCAACTCAATATTTTCAATATTTTTGGACTTTTTTTTTTCATTTTCATTTCATTTCATTTATTTAAAAATTCATTACAAAATGCTACAAGATTGTTTATCTTATGAAACGATATTAATGTAAAATAAAAAAAAATAAAAATATTATTAAAAAATTATTAAAAACAAGTTTACAAAATTCAATATAATATTGATTACTCTAAATTATGAAGAAGAAAAATGTCTAAACAATGTTGCTTTAAATTGTGTCGGGGACCTAATTTTTTGCAAATCATGTGGAAGGTGGTTATTCCACAAGCGAATTGCAGCAATGAAAAATGAGCGTTCTAAAATCGAAGTTCTGCATCGTGGCACGATTAGTTTTAAGCCTCTTTATGATTGCGCAAAAAGAAGTGTCTCAGATAGATGATCAGGGGAGCTTTTATTAATCACAGAATGCAATTTAATCAAATTTCAAAACTCATAATATTGGTCGAGGTCCAAGCCCAGGATAGCTTTCTTTACACGAGACACACTTTCATATCTAGGGATGCTAAAAATGAATCTAATGCAGTCATTAAAAGCCACATTCAATTTACGCCGACATATGGAATCAGGACATGGATAAACCGAACAGTTAAACGTAAAAAATGGCAAAATTAGGCTTTTAACCAACCTCATTTTCATATTATCGGGTAAAGTGTATGCAGACGTCCTAAGGCTTCTTAAGCTGTAATAAACTTGTTTCACTGTTGTCTTAGTGGCATCACAACAACTTAATGTTGAATTGATAATGCAACCTAAGTACTTGATATTTTTAGACATAGGCAATATCGTTCCATCCAATTCGATAGGTGGTAGATCAAGCGCACTGACATGTTTTCTAGAGCAGATCAGACTGTTACATTTTAATGGATTCAGCTTAAGCCCATTTTTAGTTGACCAATTTTGAACTTGTGCTAGATCTTCGTTAATTCTTTCAACACAGTCTTCAGATAAACCAACGGGGCTAGAAAGGTAAATAAGTACGTCATCAGCATACAGGTGAATTTTACTATTGATCACTATTTTAGTTAAAACATTTATATACAGCGAAAACAGTAGAGGACCTAAAATAGAGCCTTGCGGCACACCACAGTTGGATAACAAAGGATCAGAGGAACCTTGCTCCGTTCTAATGGAGAGCACTCTATTTCTCAAACAATTACTTATCAGTTTGACTGACATATTAGAAAATTTAAATTCTTGCTTTAGTTTTCTTAAGAGAGTTAAGTGATCAACACAATCGAAAGCTTTGGAGAAGTCCAACACAATCATTATACAAATATTATCACTGTCTAAAGCTAAACGCAAACGATGTTTTACATGTTTTTCAAAATTTTTCATTTCTTTTTAACTTTTTCGATATTTTGGATGTTTTTCGGAACACTTGGACTTTGACAGATTTCTTCGATGTACATATTTCACTATTTTTCGAAACTTTTGATTGTGTTTCGATATATTGGATGCTTTGTTTTTAGACTTTTACCGATTTCTTCAATGTGTTTCAATATTTTACAAAACTTTGGGCTTTTACCGATATATAGGATGTTTTCCGATTTTTTTTTTGTAATTTTACCGAATTTTGGATGTTTTTCAATAAACTTAGACTTTTTTCCGATTTCTTCGATGAGTTTCAATATTTTTCAAAACTTTCGGACTTTTACCGATACATAGGATGTTTTTCGACATTTTTGGACTTTAACCGATATTTTGGATGTTTTTCTATAAACTTATGTAGGATGTTTTTCGACATTTTTGGACTTTTACCGATATATTGTACGTTTTTCAAAAAAAAATTTTTTTATTTCACTATTTTTCGAAACTTGTGAACTTCTTTCGATATATGTATTGGATGTTTTTCGATATATGTATTTGAACTGTTACCGATATATAGGATGTTTTTTGATAAACTTGGACTTTATCCGATTTCTTCGATGTGTTTCAATGTTTTTCGAAACTTTTGAACCTTTTTCGATATATTGGATCTTTTTCGCTTTATTTAGACTTTTATTGATTTTTGAATCGCTCGCATAGAAGAACTTAGTCTTTAACATGCCACTTGTTCATAATAATAACAATCAAGTATTATTATTATTATTTCTTCGATGTTTTTCAATACTTTTGGACTTTTACCGATTTTAGGATGTTTTTCGACATTTTTGGACCTTTACCGATATTTTAGATGTTTTTCAATATTTTTCGAAACTTTTGGACTTTTACCGATATTTTGGATGTTTTTCGTTATATTTGGACTTTTTTTTTTATTTATGTAATTAAGTCTACACAGAGAAAACAACATTGTAAAAAGTGGCAGAAACGTAGTTATTTTAACAACGCTGCGACCCAAGTTTTGAGTATGGCTCATCTGTAGCAGTTTTAACAACGCGCGTTGCTGAATGAGTCTCAACTACGTTTATGAGTGATTTAACAACGCGCATTGCTGAATGAGATTCAACCCCGTTTGTGAGTGATTTAACAACGTGCATTGCTGAATGAGATTCAACCCCGTTTGTGAGTGATTTAAGAATGCGCTTTGTTGAATGAGATTCAACCACGTTTGTAAGTGATTTAACAACGCGTGTTACTAACTGAGTTTCAACCACGTTTGTGAGTGATTTAACAACGTGCATTGCTGAATGAGATTCAACCCCGTTTGTGAGTGATTTAACAACGCGCATTGCTGAATGAGATTCAACCCCGTTTGTGAGTGATTTAACAACGTGCATTGCTGAATGAGATTCAACCCCGTTTGTGAGTGATTTAACAATGCGCTTTGTTGAATGAGATTCAACCACGTTTGTAAGTGATTTAACAACGCGTGTTACTAACTGAGTTTCAACCACGTTTGTGAGTGATTTAACAAAGTTCGTAAGTAATTTAACAGCACGCTTTGCTGAATGAGTTTCAAACACGTTCGTGAATGTTTTAGCAACGCACCTTTCTAAGTGAGTTTCTGTAATGTTCATATTATGCAAAACATGCAGGAGAATTGACTTTCATGGTTCCATAAAGAAAAAATTAAAACCGGTTATTGTTTTTATAAATAAGTTTATTTCACAAAAATCTTATAAACTACAAATATAGGCTTGTATTTCAAGTATGCCTTTCCGCAAGGATCAGGGTATTTCAAATTAAGAATTTGAAAAAGCTTAAACGTGCAGTCGAATGCGGTAAGAAATGAATTAAACTTCTGAAATACCTTATCAAAGTAAAAAAACATTTTTTTTTTACCGCTGCTACCTTCTTCAATAATTAAAGGTTGCAAAGTTGTTTTAAGGCTAATGCATTTCGACTCCAGCTCCTCTATTTTCATGTGGACATTATTTACACTATTTATTGAAATAACAAAGAACTCTTGCGCATCTAATTTCGAGTAAGTTTTCCCACCACGGCCTTTAGATGGAAGAACACAGTTAAGTAGCTGCAGCAAAACACAACTTTCCCGATCTAATGAAAAAACAAAAAAATGTTTTGTATTTATTTTTATATACCTGTGTTCATATATATATGTATATTTACCACTATTGCCAGACTCTTGCGCTTCTTGTAGCAATCCTTTTCAAACCTTTCTTGTAATAATAGGATATAGCTGTATCCTTAAACTCGTTCTATTTTTCAGAAAGTTTGTTTCGCTTTTCGGGATGTTGGATTTCAAAATCTATATTAATCTGTAAGAACACAAAGAAATTCTAAATCTTCATGAAAATATTTTAAAACAACTACCAAATCAAAAGCACGTGTGTCTTTTAGAAGTGGCAACTCAGCTAAAAACATAAAATTATCAAAAGATTTTAATTCCTTTTGCCTCATCTAATATGTGCGAGACCACCTATCGCAAACGGTTTCCCAATCACTAAGCGGACAATTGTTGAGTTCGAATTTTAGATCTACTAAGGACTCAACAAATTAAAATTATGTTTCGTTTTCATAGGCATTTTCAAAGGCATTTTCAGAACATAATTTTCCGATATTTTTTTGTAAATCCTTTTTTCGACGCTTAGCGTTGCTATGTTTGCAGACAAGTTTACCGCTTGGAGACTTTTTACCACGACGAGGTATGCAATAATAATCCTAATTTTATGAAACTTACAGAAACTTTGCTCTCTTCCGGAAAGACTTTAAAATGTATTTTAAAATGTTTTCAAAATCATTTGGAGTAAGTTGCTTACCATTTACAAAAACATTCTCTAAAATGAGTTAAACGATTTTCTCTTTTTTACTGATTGTGAGGAAACACCGATATCACTTTGTGTGAATAATTCCAATAACGTCTGAAAAATAAAATAGGAACATGTTTATTTAAGGACCAGAAGCCAAACTTTTTTTTTTCTTGAGAAAAAGTGCTTTGGAATTAATTAGATACATATAGCCATCGGAAGGTCCGGATATAGGTTATAAAAAAACCGGTATAAATTGGGAACCTCTAAATGGATTTTAAAAATATTGGTGTCAAATGCAAGATATTTTAACAAGCTATAAATTTTATAAAAACAAAGAGGTTTTGGAAAAATTGTCATAACTCGAAAAATATAACTCAGGTTTAAAACTTCTGTGTTCAAATTTTGTAGATTGTTAACATATCTTTCATATGACACCAATATTTTTAAAATCAACTAGACCAGAGCGAAACTTTTTCATTACATATTCCTTATAAGAATTAAGGTGTGGTTTAAACCAAATTGGGTCTTTAGAACCGTTAGTAACAAATTTTGGATTACTTGCCTTTCCTCCAAATAAGCGGTTTTCGCTGTTTCCCGAGCTAGTGAGATGCTGTAATATAAGTTAATAAGAACATCACAAATATTCGCAAAACAACTCACACCACATTTTTTCTCTATTCAAAAAGTTTAACGCGAAATTCCGCACGGTCACAAATTTTTTTGATGGCGTCGTCAATGTCGCGCTCATTCAAATACTGCAGATGCCGATATTCTATGCCAGCGTCTGGAAGGAAAATAAGGTGTAATTTACGTACACTTGTGTTAACTATACGGACTTACCTATTAATTGTGGTAGCAAGTGCTCCAATTCGAATTTTTTAATATTAATTCCATTTTTTTTAAAAATTACGACAGATTATTTTTTTTATTTTTTATTTTTAGTCAAATTCAGTTTGTTTGACAGTTTGAACTAAGGAATAATAAATGTACTTTTGCCTTCTTTCGTTGTTAAATGAGTTTCAACTACGTTTGTGATTGTTTTAACTACGTTTCGTTGCTAATTTGAATTTAACAACGCTTCACAGTGTACGTTGCTAAATGAGTTTCTACCACGTTCGCGCTGCACTCCATACAAATCTAACCGCGAAGCGTTGTTAAATCTAAATCAGCAACGAAACGTGGTTAAAACACTTACAAACGTGGTTGAACTTAATTTAACAACGCAAGTTCTTCTTTTTTTCTTCGCTCTGTGTATGAATAAAAAAATTCTTACAGACTAGAGAAAGATTAATAAAATTTAATAAAAAAAAGAATCACAATATATTATTTAAAGCAGTCTTTACAGCATTTTTACTAATATCACTATCAATATTGATTTATTGACCTATACTTTAGATGTTCTTCTTTACTTTTAGACTTTTGCCGATATTTTAGATGTTTTTCGATGCATTTGGGCTTTTACCGATTTCTTCGGTGAATTTCGATACTATTGGACATTTACCGATATTTTGGACGTTTTTCCATAAACTTGAACTCTTACCGATTTCTTCAATATATATTTTAATATTTTGCGATACCTTTGGAATTTTACCGATAAAATAAATATATCGGAGCATCTGTTTGTGGCACTTTGTTTTAAAAAACAAAAAAAAGTCATCGTTATTAGGTTTTTAGTGCAATCTGGCTTTTAATTAAAACCCGTGCAACGCCGGGTAAAACAGCTAGTATGTTAATAAAACTGTAGGTCAATAACGGATTTTTTGGAAAAATAGCGGTTTTTAAAAAAAAAAAAATCAGTCCAAATTTCAGAGAAGTCGTAATATCTCGAAAACTACGAGCCAGATTTCAAAAATTCTCGATTTAATATTGTAGCTTATTAAATTACCTTTCATATGACACCCATATTTTGGAAAGCAATGCAGCCGTTTTCAACTTATATAGATTTTTAGAAAAGCTATATCCGCAAATTCCGACGGCTATATCTCCGAAACCAGATCCGAGCGACACTTTTTGATTCCATATTTATCCTTAGATTTGAAAAACACATAAGAAAATATTTGGTTTATAGTCAATTTCTATTGGGAGCTAAACTATATTTAAGCCCAGCCATTATATAGCCTCGTAAAATACCTTTCCCAACTTATACCGATTTTTATAAGATATATCCCGATCTTCCGACGGCTATATCTCCGAGAGTATATCCGCTCAGACATTTTTGATTACATATTCTTTCTTAGAATTAAAAGCTTAGCAAACCAAATTAGGTTTAGAAAAAAATATTAACAGTCGCTAATCTAACATTAAGCCTTGATTACATATTCGATCTTAGAATTAAGCTTAACAAACCAAACTAGGTTTGAAAAAATATTAACATAAAGCCATTAGTGCCACGCCGGAGTGAATTTAATCCATTATATGCAAAAAAAAAAATTAGTTCAACGTTATTTTACTTACGAGACTGTATAGCTTTTGCAAATGACCCGTTATAAAAAAAAATTCTGGTACGCCCCGCTCGTGGTGCAAATCGATGGTTACGATGCAGTTTGGTGATGACAGGGATAACAGGCGAATTCTGCTGCAAAATTAAGCACGACGCACTTCACATTATTTCAACAACGTCTAATTGCTCTCTATGGAACATGTACTCTACGTAAAAAAAAAAATTAAAAAACTAATGCACTTAGAACAATCAATAAAAAGTCCTAAAAACTTGGCATTATATTGTAAAATATCTATCGTCTACCGACTAGCTTAAAAATCGAATTTACACATCCAACTAATAAAGGCCTTTTACATTATCAGTGTAGCCATCAAACTGGTCATCAATATGTCAGACCATGTTTGTATTTACATGTTCAATAAACGCTCAATAAACGCTCAATATTTAGTGTTGCTTTGTACACCAAAGAGGAAACAAAGCAACAGCGGATAAAATTTTTATGATAGAAATTGATATGCTGATGGAAATAACAGAAATAAATTAATACAAAATAGTGGAAACATTAAAATATACGCCATAAATTTATTTAAATGGGTCTACAACAACAATTTGTCATTTTCGAACACACTTTATCACCAAAAATGGGTTTTAACCATTTATTAAAATTATTTTATTGAAATCTTTTTTTTTAAATTAAAAATAAGAGTCTTCGATAAAATTAATAACAACCAGGTTTTAGTAAATTGATTTTGTCCCAGTCGTAAATTAAATGGTTCTCTTCAAGCTCCCATTAAGCTTCAGCAAAAACCAAAATCATTAAATTAATTATCCGTATTTGTGTAAAAACAAATCACATTTGCAAGCCATTTTCATTTCCGCATGCTGTGCACTCGTTGAAATCTGTTCTTAACTAACTAAAAGTGTACTGAAAATTTTTCATTGCATTTACACAGTCAACCTACCCATCAATAAAGTCATCAATACAGCACAAAGTCAAAAAATTCTGTTTTTCGGCAAACTGATTGTCAATACAGATCGATGAGTGTTTACATGATCATCCACTCATCAATCTCCACAAAGAACCTCGCACAAAACATATCAGCCAAAATAGCTGATACTCCGTAATAATATAGTTTTCAGCCTGCTGGTGAAAGTCTCAATGGGCACGAAGCTCAAAAATGGCTAGTGATTGAGTTAAGAAGAGTCAAAGGGGTAGTAAACAACCAAATCGACAGTGAATTTTTCCGGCATGCCTTTATGCAGCCCTTGTTTACTATATATAAATATAAGGGTGTGTGTCTGTGTGTGTCTTTTCTATCACCCGATCAAAAAAACTTGTCAAGTTCCTGTCATTGTATCAGAAATGTATATCAAAATGATATCAAAAATGTATCAGCCGCTGATATCCATTTTTTGTATATCATTTTGATATATTTTTGATATCATTGAATGACATGTCAATTTTGTATCAGAAATGTATATCAAAACGATATCAAAAATTTGTCACCGGCTGATATCCATTTTTTGTATATCATTTTGATATATTTTTGATATCATTGAATGACATGTCAATTTTGTATCAGAAATGTATATCAAAATGATATCAAAAATTTATCAGCCGCTGATATCAATTTTGTATCAGAAATGTATATCAAAATGATATCAAAAATTTATCAGCTGCTGATATGTCAAATTTTACGTTTTCGTTTGTGAATTTTATTTAAAGATAATTATAGAAGACGAACGCGCAGCCAATTTTAGTGAATAAGTTAATTTTCTAATGAAATTAGTGAAAAGCACCAAAATATAATTGAGTGCAAAAAACCGACACTCCATTCAGTTGCTGCATGCGGCCTGTGGTTGGGAAAGCTAAAAGTATGGAAAACGGACGAGCAGCCAATTTTAGTAAGAAGTGAGTTTTGTCATGAAATTAGTGAAAAATCAGAAAAAATATAATTGAGTACAAAAAAAACTAGTTGACGACGATTAACCACAATATTGTAAAATTTGGCCATAATCTGCGTCACTTTAGTTATCAGACCCAAAATTGGTTGTCATTTTTGTATCAGAAATGTACAAAAATTGTATATCATTTTGATATCTTTTTTTGATATCATTTTGATATCTTTTTTTGATATCATTTTGATATCTTTTTTTGATATCATTTTGATATCTTTTTTTGATATCATTTTGATATCTTATTTTGATATCATTTTGATATCTTTTTTTGATATCATTTTGATATCTTTTTTTGATATCATTTTGATATCTTTTTTTGATATCATGGTGATATACAAAAAGCGTTACATTCCGTATATCACTGTGATATCCTTTTTTTATCAAAATTTTGTATGTCACTGACAAATTTTTGATATCATTTTGATATATTTTTGATATACTTTTTTTGATCGGGCACCGAGTGCAGAGTGCATTTCTTTGGCGGTATTTTTCGGAATAGTTTTAGACGGTTCTCTGTTACTTATAGTAAACTAGGGCTGCAGAAAAGTATGCCGGAAAAATTCACTGTCGATTTGGTTGTTTACTACCCCTTCGACTCTTCTTAACTCAATCACTAGCCATTTTTGAGCTTCGTGCCCATTGAGATTTTTAATTAGCAAGCTGAAAACTATATTATTACGGAGTATCAGCTATTTTGGCTGGAAGTCTTTTTCCATATGTTTTGTGAGGGGTCCTTTTCAGATCGATGAAAAAAAAAGTGAACTTGGCATCGTTGAATATTCAGAGCTAGACTGATAATGTAAAAGGCCTTATAGGGCCGTTCGCACGTTCAAATTTTGTAGATTTATTCAAGGTTGAATTACCCTGGTTGCAGCGATAAAAAATGCTGCTTCTTCTCTTAATTTTTAAACTACGAAAATGTCAAAATTCTTTATTTTGATTCTAGTCTGTTGACAGATAGCAAGGCAAGATGCAGGGTTCCATTCTTTTATTTTGACAACTTGCCATAACCATTGTTATTGAATCTTGGATTTATTTTGATGAATTCGAATTTGCTTGGCTTCACTAATTTTGAGCTCTGGGTGTACACAGCATCAATTCACTCTTCAAATTTAGTTTTGCAAGGAAACTAATTATTAAAATATAGCGGAAATACCATAAAATAAATTTTATTTTATTGCTATTTTTAAAAAAAAAAAACTTTTTGTTTATATCTTCAATACCTGCATATAAATAACAAATGTGTATGCAAATTGTCCAAGAAGTTGTTAAATAATTCAATCAAATTATTTAAGCTTTCTTTCAACCACAACCTTACCTTAAATAATGAAATCAACCCTCATTGTAAAAAAGAAATCATATTTATTTATTTATGTAATTAAGTCTATGAATAAAAATTCTTACAGACTAGAGAAAGATTCCCGGGGAATTTTCTTAAACTGCAATAGAGAATGAACGGCATACTTATTCACGATAACCCCCATAGTTTTAATCATGAAGCAAAAAAATGCATGATTATTTTGATTATGAATGTCTATGTAAACTAGCTCTAACCAATTCAACCATGATACACCCCAGTTCACACAACAGACATGATAGTTGCGCAACTGCTACATTTCCATTGATGCTGCATGCTGGATATGAACGGATCTGACATTGCCAACAACATATTAGATAAATCTTCATTTTTGGAATTTTGTGACATTACCTGTGTTCCAATGGTAGTGGATTTGATCCAGATTAATAAAATTTATGTAATTAAGTCTATGAATAATAAAATTCTTACAGACTAGAGAAAGATTAATAAAATTTAATAAAAAAAAGAATCACAATATATTATTTAAAGCAGTCTTTAAAGCAATTTTACTAATATCACTATCAATATTGATTTTAGAGCTAATATCATTAATATAGCTAACAGCTTTTACTAAAGGAGTATTTGAGGCATAATTAGTGCGCATCATATCCAAATGAAACGGCACATGATTTCTCAGAGGCCTAGAGGGACCATTAAAATTAATAAGACCAAGCAAATCAACTGCCCCAGAAACAACATCATGAACAAATAACACAGAACAAATATTTCTTCTAACACCCAAGGTCTTCAGGCCCAGCAATAAACACCGAGAACTATACGGCGGCAATTGACCAACAAAATTTAATGATTTTATCGCAAACCTGGTAAAAGATTTTTGGACTCTTTCAAGCCTTAACTTATGCGATTGATAGCATGGACTCCAAATAATCGCAGCATATTCTAACCTAGACCTTACCAAACTAACAAATAACGATTTAATTGTATAAGGATCACTAAACGAAAGACTATTACGCTTAATAAACGCTAACATAGCATAAGCTTTAGGCACAACATAGTCTTAATGAGAACGAAATGAAAAACTAGAGTCAAACACAACACCTAAGTCTTTAAACTCCGTTACGGACACAAGGTCAGTACTCGAAATTTTATAAGATGAGGGAAGAAGGCTACTGGATTTGGAAAACGACATAGAAACACATTTACTTAGATTTAAAAATAAATTATTATTATTGCACCAAAAAAATAGCTTGTCCAGATCACTCTGAAATAGAACAATGTCAGCAGGGTTAATAATTTTCATAAAAAATTTAAGGTCATCTGCATACAATAAACATTTAAACACAACATCATTAATAAAAATAACAAACAATAACGGACCAAGGATAATACCCTGCGGCACCCCGGAGGATGCAAAAAACGTAGAAGACTTCATGCCATCAAAGGCAACTACACAACGACGGTTGCACAGATACGAATTAAGCCACTTCAAAAACGTGGAATGAAAGCCTAGCAATTTACATTTTTTTTATCAATAAGGCATGTGAAATCTTATCAAACGCCTTTGAAAAATCCGTATATACAACATCGACTTGACAACCACTAAGGAACGAAGCAATACCAAATTCACTAAACGAAACTAAATTAGTAATTGCTGATCTTCCCGGCACAAACCCATGCTGATAAGGAGAGATCATACTGTAACGAAATATAACAACACATGAAAAGAAACTTCACGACATTTCGAGATGTTAATAAAACCAGTGACGTCACGAAAGTACTTGACAATAATGCCAAGTTTTGTCAAGAAACTATTAGCCGAAGGAATCAACGAGATGTTGCCAGATGTTTCGCTAATGCAATTCTAGAACGTTCATCCGGGTATAAAAGGAGCTGTTCATGAGAGTTCCAACACAGTTGATTTTAAGCAATAAAGCGAAAAAGTTGTACACACAGTGCCAGTGAAAGTAAATAAAGTGCTAATTGTGATATTAGATTTTGAATGTAATAAATAGTGAAATAAACAATTGTACCGTGTGAAAATAAACATTTGTGATTTAAATAAACCATTTTATAACTAAATAAAGTGTGTGACAGGAAATTTCGTAACAATTGGTGACAGAAGTGGGATTGTGTAAAAAGAATTTGCAATCAATATAAAAAAAAAATAATAATAAAATGGTTAAGTTTGAAAATTTAATCATTGGCCAACTTAAAAGCGAGTTGGAAAAGCGGAATTTGCAAACGCCTGCAGAAAGGTGGAACTGCAGCAGCGATTGCGGAGTGCTTTTGAAGAAGATGGTGTGAATTTTGATGAGTTTGATTTTGCACATAGTTCAACAGAAGATACATCGAAAGTGGAGGAAGCTTCTGGACCGGCGCACAGTGCGTTGAGCCCATACAAGTAATGGTCAAAAATAGAAGGAGTAGTTGGATATCGATGAAATTTGGTACTATAAGTACTTTGGGGTCGCTGAGCTTAGAAATGATCTCAGATTTGTTGTTAACATTATAGTTTTGCTAAAAACCAGGTATTTAGGACGATTTTCTTAAGGTCCATATATAACGATGATGAAAAAGTAATGTTTAATGTTAACAAATAAAATGTACGTAGTAAAAATAGTGTTTTTTGTACTTGTGAGACCATTTGTGTTCATAAAAACAAAAAAAAATTTTCAACATAAATTTTATATTTCATACAAATTTTTCGTTTTAAGCATTTTTTAAAAAAAGAAAAAAAATATTTGTAGGACGAAGTAGGAAAAGTTATTTGCAGTTCTTGATTATATAGAATTCGAACTAGTAGATTAAGAAAAAAACGGCACTTATTTTTATAAGATTTGTTTTTTTTTTTTCATCGAAATTTGTCAATTTCTGAAGTTTTTCATTTGATAATATCATGTATTAAAATCATTACAATATATATCAAATTATATATTTTCCAAAATTTTTTAGTTTTATTTATTTACTCAAATATTATTTATAATAAAAAACTTTACTTTACTTAGTTTAATCAAAAGACAAATTTTTGATAATTATTTGTTTAAGAGAACCCAAAACGAAGTGAATAAAACATGATTTTTTTTTAAAAATATCTCAACTTTGAAGTGTCACAGCGTAGCCAAAACTGAGTTTTTCCCCTAAATATTTTGTTTTTATTTTAGTGATACAATTACCTGTCGATTGATACCAATATTATTAGGTTTCGAGTCACAAAAAATTTTGAAATGTGGATATGTCAAAGTTCGAGCAAATGGTAATGGCGATGACGCAGACAATAAATCAGAAAGCGCTGCAGACGAATAAATTTATCCAGGCGGTTCGGGAAGAAATTGATCAGAGTTTAAGTAAGAACGCGCTGCAGACGAATAAAAATATCCAGGCGGTTCGGGAAGAAATTGATCAGAGTTTAAGTCAGAACGCGCAGCAGACGAATAAAAATATCCAGGCGGTTCGGGAAGAAATTGATCAGAGCTTAAGTCAGAACGCGCTGCAGATGAATAAAAATATCCAGGCAGTTCGGCAAAAAATTGACCAGAGCTTAAGTCAGAACGCGACGCAGATGCACACAATGAATCAAAATATGGAGGCTGTTCGTTCGTACGGATGTTGAAAAAATAGTAAATGGCCTCGATGCAAAAGTGACTGAGTTACGAGATGACGTTGAATCCTTCAAGGAAAAAGTTGAAAATAATCTTGAAAACGTTAATAAAATGATTCAAGAGTTGAAAATAAGCGAACCAACAACTCAAGTTATTAGAGAAACCAGCGCAGTGAGGCTTAAGGCATCCATATACGATGGAACAACGCCATTCAGTGTTTTCAAACTCCAATTCGAAACAACATCCACTCATAACCTTTGGGATAACGATAGCGCAGCAGCAGCGCTTATCGTCGCTTTAAAAGGTGCAGCTGCAGAAGTATTGCAAACGGTTCCAGTGGCGGAGCAGAAAAATTACAAGGCGGTGATGGATGCCTCACAGCGAAAATATGGCAGTGACCACATGAAACAGATTCACAGACTGGAGTTGAAAAGTCGTATCCAGAGATCCGGTGAATCCTTGCAGGAGTATGCTGCGGATATTGAACGATTGGCACACCTTTCCTATCCTGACGAGTTAAGTGTCGTGGCTGAAAAATTCAATATAGAGGCGTTTATTGACGGCATACGTAACTCTGAGACAAAATGCGAGACAATGAGGAGCCCGAAGACAACATTTAATGAAACAGTAACGGTTGCCCTCACTCAGGAGACAATTGAATTGTCATGCCGCCCAACATTGAAAACTCGTTGGATGGAGGTGGAGGCTGAAAATAAAAATTCATCGGTTGCCAGCAGTAGCTTCAGTGGAATGTGCTATAATTGTGGTAAGCAGGGACACATGGCACGTGAATGCCGTTCACGTCGTAAACGAGCTGCATCACGTTCACCAAGAAGAAAAATTGAAAATAGGGTGAACTATGGCGAAAATGGTAACGAAGAGCAGTCGTTAAACTAAAGAGAGTCAGTACAGCGGGGCGTGAGCTGACTCCCACTTATGATTGCCCCATAGTCTTAGTTTCGAAGCTCTGCCGGAATTCCAACAGCCTTACCATCGGTGGAAAATCAACGAAAGAACATGTGAGCTAAGTTTGGATATGGGCGCATCGCATTTAATTGTGAGGAGTGATTTATTGGAAGCTAATGCTTCCTTATCGGACGTTTTGAGAGGCAGAGTCTGAACAGCGAAAACATGCAACGAAAAAGTGTAACGGATGTTTGCAACGAAAATGCGTCACACATATAAAAATAGAGACGTACTGTATACAAAGTACAGTATACAGTATATATGTATGTATACATATATATATGTTTATAAACATTGCGCGCACCAGCTCATGCTCGCTCTCTCTCTCTCTCTCTCTCTCTCTCTCTCTCTCTCTCTCTCTCTCTCTCTCTCTCTCTCACTTATTTTTCGAACGTAATTACTGAAGTTTCGGAAGAATAATCATATATTATAAATAATAATGTAAAATAATGCAATAAAAATATTTTTGTATTTAAGCTCGCTTTTTTAATACTCCAGTTCAACATTTTACCTCTTACTTAATAATAAACAAATTTTAAAATATCAATTTATTATAAGTTTTAACTATAATAAGTTTTAGCTTATTATATTAGCTTATAATAAGCATTAGCTTCCAATATCATCGGCCACTCCCCGAGTGCCACCTGCCGTTTTTTGATAGACGACGAGTTACGCCGTTAAATGGGATCCAATTGAGAACAGCGACAGGAGAAATTGCGCAAATAGTAGGAAAAGTAACAGCGAGTATTCTTATTGGCAATGAAAATGTGGAACATGATTTTATTGTTGCAAACATCACCGATGAGGTTATCATTGGCGTGGACTTCATGATTCGGCACGGGTTCAATTTGGACCTTAAGAAAAAGACATTAAGGTATGCCAATGTAGAGTTGCCTTTAGAAAGTGGCTGTGGACAAAATTTAAAAATCGCAAGAGTCTACATAAGTGAGCGTTGTCGAATTGAACCCAGCACCGAAGAAATTATTTGGGCTACAACAAGTGAAGACTGTGGGACAAGCCATCTGTGGTTAGTGGAAGCAGATAAGAAAAACGTAAAGAAAGACCTGATTATTGGAAAGACCCTAGTAAAACCAAGAGTGGACAACAAAATACCGGTACGAATTTTGAATCCAACAAATCAGCCGAAATGGATACAAAAAGGTGAACTTATAGCGCATTGTGAGAAAGTTACGGCTGTTATAAAATGTGAAAATAACCAGCAGGACACAAAAGGTGCAACTTTAACAAAAACATCAGCCTTGGAAGTATTGACGAAAGAATGGACGAAGGGTTTATCTGCCCAGAACAAAAATAAAGCAAAAAAGTTTCAGCAAAAGCATTGGCAGATATTTGCGTCCAAAGGAGAAAATAATGGCCGAAAATCAGTGGTTAAACATCGCATTGATGCAGGTAATTTTCAGCCAATTCGTCAATCTCCAAGGAGGCTAGCACTCGCTAAGAGAGAAGAAGTGACAGGCCTTATAGAAGAAATGGCACAAGAGAATGTCATTACACCATCGGAAGGCCCGTGGAGTTCACCGGTCGTGCTTGTCAAGAAAAAGGACGGAAGTATGCGATTCTGTGTGGATTATAGGAAATTGAATGACGTCACCAAAAAAGATAGCTACCCGTTACCCAGAATCGATGATACACTGGATACGTTATCTGGAACAACATGGTTTTCCACCCTGGACTTACAAAGTGGATATTGGCAGGTGGAAATAGATGACAAAGACAAGGAGAAAACTGCATTCAGTGTTGGGAATGGTCTATGGCAGTTTAACGTCATGCCATTTGGTCTTTGTAACGCTCCAGCTACGCTCAAGCGGTTAATGAAACGAGTTCTCAAAGGACTACATTGGAGGTCTTGTTTAGTGTATCTTGATGACATAATCATCATGGGAGAAAATTTTGATGACCACTTGAAAAATCTGGAGGAAGTGTTTGAGCGCTTGGAGGCAGCTGTACTAAAATTAAGTGCGAAAAAATGCTCACTTTTCCAGCGTGAAGTCAAATATCTGGGACACAAGGTAACGTCAGAAGGAATACACACAGATGAGGATAAAATAAAAGCTGTCAAAAATTGGCCACGACCATCTAATCTTCATGAGTTGCGAAGTTTTCTGGGCCTATGCACTTACTACAGATGTTTTGTTCCTGGTTTCGCAAACGTCGCAGGCAGTCTGCATGAGCTGACACAGAAAAATTGGAAATTTGAATGGAGTAGCACACAGGAAACTGCATTCCAAAAGCTGAAAGAATTATTGTCTACAGCACCAGTACTCGCGTATCCAATGCCAGGTGAAAAATTTATATTGGACACCGATGCGAGTGGCTATGGTATTGGAGGAGTTTTGTCCCAAGTCATCAATGGACAAGAAAAAGTCGTTGCATATTTCAGCAAAATTCTGTCGAAACCTGAGAGGAACTATTATGTAACTCGGAGAGAGTTACTGGCAGTAATAGAATGCGTAAAACACTTCCATAAGTACTTGTATGGACAGCACTTTCTCCTGAGGACAGACCATGCGGCATTAAGGTGGCTGCTTCAATTCAAGGATCCTGAAGGCCAAATCGCACGGCGGATAGAACGCTTGCAGAGCTATGATTTCACCATAGAACACCGCAAAGGAAGCCAGCATGGAAATGCAGATGCACTTTCCCGTCGTCCATGTAAAATTGAATGCGGCCATTGTTCAAGAACGGAAAATAAAGCTGGAACGATTGATGTGCGCCTTTTGAACGTTTTGCCTGAAGAAAAGTGGACAAATGAGGAGATACAACGGGACCAGCGCAGTGATACAATAATTAAGTATAAGGAGCTGGGTAGGAAACCGGCGTGGCAAGAAATCTCAATTGAAAGCCAAATCTGTAAAGCTTACTGGGCGCAATGGCAAAGTTTGGAGTTGTATGATGGTTGCTTATACCGCATCTCGAAAGCGAGGGTGGTAAAATTCGCTCACAACTGCTGGTTATTCCAATGGCAAAATTTAAGGAAATAATCGAGGATTATCACAATGGATCAAGTGGTGGACATCTGGGTATAACAAAAACCACAGAGAAAATTAAGAAACGGTTTTACTGGGTAGGATGCCAAGAAACAGTTGCTGACTGGATCCGCCGTTGTGAGCAATGCGCAATTGCTAAAGGACCAAGGCTACGAACTCGCGGGAAAATGCATCAGTATAACGTTGGAGCTCTATTTGAGAGGATAGCCATGGATATAGCTGGACCTTTTCCAATCAGCAATGCAGGAAATAAATACATCCTTGTGGTAATTGATTACTTCAGTAAGTGGCCAGAAGTATATGCCATTCCCAATCAAGAAGCAAAAACATTGGCGGACATTTTCATAAAAAATTGGATTTGTCGATATGGAGCTCCACTTGAGTTGCATTCCGACCAAGGACGAAATTTTGAGTCGGCACTTTTTAAGGAGATTTGTGACATGCTTGGAATACAGAAGACTCGTACCACAGCATAGCATCCTCAGTCCGATGGCATGGTCGAAAGATTCAACCGTACTTTAGAGGAGCATCTAAAAAAGGTTGTCGACAAAGGACAAAAAGATTGGGATGAGCGTCTACCAATGTTTCTAATGGCTTATTGTTCGTCGATACACGATACCACTACAGTCACGCCAGCAAAAGCCATTTTTGGTACAGACTTAAGGCTTCCAGCAGATTTGAAGTACGGAGTAAGCGTTGTCTCAGAAACGACCCATGCTGACGATTACATGTCGCGAAAAAGAGAAGAACTGGCTGATATATCAGGAGACGTTCTCAATTGGCTAGCGACAAGATGAAAGCTCGTATGATCTGCGAGCAAATACTGAAGGGTTCAAAGAAGGTCAATTAGTGCTACTACACAACCCACAACGAAAACGAGGCTTGTCCCCTAAATTACAGACTCACTGGGAGGGACCTTACCGGATCGTCACAAGGATAAACGATGTTGTGTATCGAATCCAAAAATACCCCGGTAACAAAGGTAAATTAAAAGTGGTACACATTGAAAGACTAACGCCATATGGAGGCAACAGTGAATCTCTTGTTCGGCACGAACAAGTTTAAGAGGAGGACAGTGGGACAAAAAATAACATATGAAAAGAAACTTCACGACATTTCGAGATAAAACCAGTGACGTCACGAAAGTACTTGACAGTGATGCCAAGTTTTGTCAAGAAACTATTAGCCGAAGGAATCAACGAGATGTTGCCAGATGTTTCGCTAATGCAATTCTAGAACGTTCATCCGGGTATAAAAGGAGCTGTTCATGAGAGTTGCAACACAGTTAATTTTAAGCAATAAAGTGAAAGAGTTGTACACACAGTGCCAGTGAAAGTAAATAAAGTGCTAATTGTAATATTAGATTTTGAATGTAATAAATAGTGAAATAAACAATTGTACCGTGTGAAAATAAACATTTATAATTTAAATAAACCATTTTATAACTAAATAAAGTGTGTGTTTTTGATTGCAACACAGTCCAGTGATCGAACTCAGAAAACAGTAAGAGATTGAAATTATCGTCATAAGTGACAGGAAATTTCGTAACAATATGTTTAGCTACCGTAAAATGTTCAAGATGAGGATGCAAATTGAATTGAGATATCTTCGACACAACGTGAGCTGTATCAGGCCTAGAAATAACAGCAAAATAATTTAATGCCTTCATCAAAGATTGATATCTCTTGACATCCAGATTCTCGCAATCCTTTGTGCACTTCTGATGAACTGTACCACTTGGGAAATGTGTTCTAGATAACTTACATTCACTCATGTTCTACTTAGCCAGCAATTCTTTGATGAGTTGATTTTGATGTATTTAAATATCTCCACGTAAACCTTCCCGTTCAATTTGCATGCCAAAATAGAACGTAACAGGACCTTTATTGATTGCCTCCACATGCTAATTCAATTCCCTATCGGTTTGTTTCATCTCCGCCTCAGATGAAGAAGCCAGTAGCATATCGTCGACGTACAACGCAATTATGTTCACATTGCTACCATTTCTTTTAGTATAGACGCAACTGTCAGATTCACACCTACGGAAACCCATGCTGTTAAGAACCTCGGTGACCTTCTTTAATCCGTAAAGTGACTTTCGCAATCTACAAACTTTATGAGGATTTCGCTAGTCTACAAATGCTGGAGGCTGTTGCATGTACACTTCCTCTTCCAAATGACCATTCAATTAGCTGCCACAGCATCGATATGGTTGACCAAAAGTTTGTGTTTAACAGCCAATGATATTAATATTTATCGGATGGTTGAATGTCGCACTACCAGTGCATATGTTTCGGAGTATTCTACGTTGTACTTTTGACTACATTCTAGTGCGACGAAACGTGCCTTAAATTTATTTATCAAGCCGTCCACCTGGCGTTTTGTGGTGAATACCCACTTATCCAATTATATTTTTCTTTTCAGGTTTATCTACCAGCTGCCAAGTACCATTTTTAATCAAAACGTCGTATTCAGCTTTCATAGCTTTTTTCCACATCTTAGCATTTATGTCCTGCATGGCCTCTTTCACCGTAAGTGGATCAGTACTAACAACACCTAATTTATTATTAGTTTCATTTGCTTCCTCTTCGTTGAATAATTGTTTTCTTGGTCGTCCTCTTTTCCGTTTTACGATGGTATTGTCAATTTTTGATGCATCCTCTTCAACACCAACCTCCGATTTCACCTCTCCTTAAACAACAGGAACATCTGAAGTCCCATCCGCATTAGGAATAACATCATCATCTGCATCTGCTACAGTTTCAACAGCCAAGTAATCTTCTGGTATAATTGGCAAAAAACTATCTTCTTCACTTTCCTGAGACCTACTGCAAGAAGTGGCATCCTCTCTAGAGTTCAAATTTTCAAAAAATGTGACGTCTCTTGCAATTTTTACTGATCTGCTTTGCCTTTTGTACAATCTATATGCTTTGGACTCGTCTGCATAACCTATGAATGTTAGTTTCTCACCTTTTGGCTGGAACTTAGATCGACCAGGACGTTTGTCCAAGCTACGACATCGCAACCAAAAACTTTCAGATGAAATACCGATGGCTTACGTTTAAACCAACATTCATATGGCGTTTTATCTTTGAGTACGCTTGTGGGTGCCCTATTTCTCAAATAAACTGCTGTGTTTAGGGCTTCTGTCCATAAATTTTGTGGTAATGATGAATCTAGCAGCATGCATCTTGCCATTTCTACGAGAGTTCTATTTGCTCTCTCAGCAATCCCATTTTATTGGGGAGTGTAACTTACAGTGGTTTGATGCTTTATACCATTAGATTTCAAAAAATTATTAAATTCATTATTAATATGCTCACGAACATTGTCTGTGCGAAGTTTCTTGATTTTGCAACCTGTCTGCGTCTCAACTGTGGCCAAATAATCTTTAAAATATTTGAATGCTTCCGATTTTTGCTTCAGAAAATAAACGCTGATGAATCTTGAATGATCGTCAATAAATGTGATGAAATATCTGGATCCACCCAGCGATGTCACCTGCATGGGGCCGCAAATGTCAGAATGCACCGCTTCTAACAACGAAGGGCTCAGCACTTGTTGAAATGACTGGAACGGTTTGCTACTGATTTTGCACAATGCACATGTCATACACGCAAAATCGGACTCATTTATTATGTTTATTCCGCGACACATGTCTTTATTTTTTAATAAATTTAAATCACGACTTTACAACACTAGACATAACACAATCCTTTGTTTCCTGCAAATCTGCTGAAAATATTCCAGATTTAAGATTTGCAACTAAAACCTTTTTATTTTGTTTCATCGCGATGGCTTTATCTTTTGCAAACCGCACATCAACATCTTTTTCAATAATTTTTCCGACCGACAGAAAATTTGCTTTGAGTTCTGGCACAAACAAAACATCGCTTAAAGTAATCATATTTTTTTTCAGAATGAATAAATAAATTTTCATTTAAGACACATACAGAATACAAATACTTTGCTGTACAATATAAATATAACTGTTCGATACAAAGTAATAACAAACAAGTACATTAATTCAACACCCCCACTCGAACGTTATTTAAATAAAAGATAAACCCATCTTAACTGAACAAAGCTGATGCTTGTTAACAGGCATTGGTTTTGTCAAATTGTCTGCAACCATGTCTTCAGTTCTTAGTCCGGTGAATTGTATCATGTTCAAATCTTGTTTCTCACGGATAAAGTGATGGCGAACATCAATATGCTTTGATCTTGCGAGATATTTGCTTGTAGATGCCAAGTGAATTGCGCTTTTGTTATCGCAATAAATCGTTGTTGGCACAGACTTGAAATCTGGGTTTAATTCGGCTTCTAACTGTCGAAACCATAGCACTTCTTGTGTTGCCGCTGACAGGGCCATATATTCTGCTTCAGTCGTTGACAGTGCTATTGTGGGTTGTTGCTTGGATGCCCACGAGATTGCTCCTCCTTGTAAAATATTTACATACCCAATAACTGATCTTCTTTCAATGCTATCGCTCGCCCAATCAGAATCTGAATATGTGTTAAATTCTTGATTTCCATTTCTTGTATAATTTAACTTTGCTGATTTTGTACCTTGTAAATATCGAAACACTCTCTTGACAGCTGCCCAGTGTTCTTTCCCAGCACAATTGTTAAATTTACTTAAGTTGCTTACAGCAAAACTTATGTCTGGTCGTGTGCATTGTGATGCATACATTAAACTGCCTATAGCTTGCTGATAAGGAACTTTTTCCGTATCCTTTGTTTCTTCATTTTTTAATAATTTTATACCTAAGTCCATTGGTGTTCGTACTGGATGACTCTCGTTCATATTGAACTTCTGCAACATTTCAGTTATATATTCTTCCTGATCTAATGATATACCATTCTTGTTTCGAGATATGCGAATCCCCAAACATTGCTTTGCTGCACCCAAAAATTTCATTTTGAACTCTTTCATCAACTTAGATGTCAAATCTTCACGATAATTTGGCTCGTTACTAAACATTAAAATGTCATCAACGTAAATTGCCAGAAAAGTCATTTTTCTACCTTCATGGTGGTAGTAGATACATGGATCCACTTTGGAACGCTGTAATCCTAACTTTTCTAAAGATCTATTTAGCTTTTGGTTCCATACCAAACTTGATTGTTTTAAGCCATAAATAGCCTTATTTAGCTTTAAGACTTGGTCATCTCCACCAACCGAAATTCCTTGAGGCTTTTCAATATATATATTCTCATTCAATTCACCTTGTAAAAATGCAGTCACTGCATCCATTTGGTGTATTTGAAGATCATATCTAGCTGCTAATGCAATGAGATATCTCACAGAAGAATATCTGACAACGGGTGAATAAGTTTCATCATAGTCGATTTCCTTCTTTTGAGTGAATCCTTTTACAACTAAGCGAGCTTTGTAACGAATCTTCTGCTCCTGCTCTTTTTTAATTTTGAATACCCATTTAGTTTTAATTATATTCACTTTAGGCGGCTTATCAACACATTTCCATGTTTGATTTTCTACTAATGAGTCAATTTCACTTTTCATAGCTTCAATCCACCTTTCTTTGTCACTTCTATTCATTGCATCCTCAACACTTGTTGGATCTTCCAAAAAGTCTACATTTTCAGCCTTAAAAACAACCTTTGATTTATTATTTTTGTTAGCTAATCTCTCACTCCTTCGTAAGTTACTTCCTTCTTCTGTAACTTCCAAGGTATTCATACTTTCCACTTCCTGTGGTTCAATATTCACAATATCGCTATCATCTACTGTAACTCTTTCTGCATCAGGTGGCTCAATGCTTAGCACGTCACTATCCCCCACTTCATGGCTATTTTCACCTATGGATGGACATGACTCAAACAAGCTCAATGCATCTGCTTCATCATTGCGCTTATCCCCCACTACAACTGCATACATTGGGGGTACATTTTTTGTATTTGATTCTTTATTACCATAATAATAATCATTCTCGTGGAAAACTAAATCACGACTAATAAAAACATTCTTCTTTGTTACATTGTATACTCGAAAACCCTTCGATGTTGTCGAGTACCCAACAAATATGCCTTTTTCAGACTTGGAGTCAAGCTTACGTCTCTTCTGTTTAGGAATGTGTGACATAACGGTGCAACCAAAAATACGAAAATTACTTACATTTGGTTTTCGTCCTGACCATAGCTCTTCCGGTGTCTTACTCAGCATTCTATGCGGTGAACGATTAATAATGTAAGCTGCACAATTCACAGCTTCGGCCCAAAAACATTTAGGCATGCTTGCAACACTCATCATAGCTCGAGCTTTTTCAAGTAAGTTGCGATTCATCCTCTCTGATAAACCATTTTGCTCGGGACTGTACGGAACGGTTGTTTGATGAATGATTCCATAACGTTTCAATGTTAACTCCATTGCTCGATTGACGAACTCTCTTCCATTGTCCGTACGTAAGGATCTTGATACGCGTATTTAATTGATTTTCTACTTCTGCTTTGAATTCCTTGAAGCATTCTAATACAGCATCTTTTGACTTGATAAAATATACGTAGACTTTGCGTGTGAAGTCATCTATAAATGTAACAAAATACAGGCTACCATTTAGAGATTTTACCTCCATAGGCCCGCAAATATCTGAATGAATTACTTCCAAAACGTTTGATGCTCTTGATCCTTCAACTGGAAAACTGTTCCGATGCTGTTTACCTTCTGCACACGAAAAACACGATTTCGTTTCACCCGATGCAACTTTTACGCCATTTACATATCCTTCAGATAACAATTTCATATTTTCTGGACCTAAATGCGCGAAACGTCTATGCCACACTTCGTATGATTCACTTTTGACTACACACGCATATTTCGGGGGTTCAACATTCAACTTATACAAACCATTTGACAAGCTTGCAGTCGCGATAATTTTTTTTGAATTATTAAGAATTCTGCAACCATTCTGGTCAAACACTATACTGTTATTATGATCCAGTATTTTCTTCACCGAAAGTAAATTGGCTCCCAAACCAGGTACATGTAGTACATCTTGAACCTCTACAACTTCCGCTCCTTTTGAAGTGGAAACCGTTAATGATATGTTTCCTTTACCAACGACTTCTAACGTATCATCACTTGCAGTTCTAATTTTACCGCTAAACTTTTTAAGCTGTTGTAAATTGTTGTCATGCGCAGTCATATGGTCAGTAGCTCCACTGTCAAGATACCACTCAAAACTTGAATATTCACCACGGTATGCTGCTAACATGGTTTGATGCTGTCTATCCTTTTCCTTTTTCTGGGATGGACACTCTGACGCAAAATGACCTATTCCTTCACAATTAAAACAGCGAACCTTGTCTTTCTTAGATTTTGGTTTCTTTTTTGAATCATATTTTCGTGCCTTCGTCATGAATGCACTAGTTGATGTTGACGGCTTAAACGATACATCTTGCAGCAACTTCATTTTTATTCCATCAGCAGTTATCTCTTTTCCGCTGCTACCGATACTCATGATCATGGGCTTATATTCCTCAGGTAATCCTTTTAATAACAAGCTTCCTACCCACTCGCCATTTACTGGAAAACCAATCTCATTCAGCTTCTGAGCTGTTGAAACTATTTGACTAACATAATCCTCCACCGAAGAGCACTCAACAAGCTGCACAGAGCACAATTTTTGCAGTAATCCTATGCGACGATCTAGGCCTGAATCTTGAAACAAATTCTTTAGCGAAGTCCATACTTCTTTCGCAGATGAGGAATCCTTAACGTGGACATACAAACTTTTGTCCAAGGCAAGGATTATTTTGCAACGTGCGTTGCGATCTTTCACAGCATCGACTGCTTCAGTTCCTACTGGCTCAACACACTTCCAGGCATCTTCCAGTTCCAACTGTGTACGCATAGCAAAGCTCCAGGTTGCCCAATTCTCTGAGCCAACCAGCTTCTCCATATTATGCGCCATCGATGTGTTCATATTCCTCAATATTAATTTTATTTAATATTTCTCAAGCAAAGGGACCATAACCTTTTAGCAGAGCAAGATTTATTTCAGAATGAATAAATAAATTTTCATTTAAGACACATACAGAATACAAATACTTTGCTATACAATATAAATATAACTGTTCGATACAAAGTAATAACAAACAAGTACATTAATTCAACAATATTGTTGTCACTGTTTTTCACGAGTAAAAACTGTTTCACCTGTAGCCAAAGTGACATTTTGACGATGATCACTAATACAAACAAAATTTTCTTTTTCATGACACATGTGCGATGACGCACCGCTATCTAAAATCCACTGCTTTTCATGTGTGCCCGAACCGAAAACACCTAACATGAGTGCGCTATTGTTAGCTTTATTTTTATTTTTTGCACACCAACATTGCGATCGAATATGTCCGCGTTTACCACAATTGTAGCATTTGACGTTTTTCTTTTCGCGTGTTTCTTTAGTTTTCTTCTGCATATCGTCCTTCGTCGAAATCGCGAATACTTGCGCACTACATGATGCAAGTTTTTCACTTCGTCGTTCTTCTTCTTCTAAAATTTTGATTTTTAACGTTTCAATTTTTGGCAACGCCTCACGACTCTCCATTGCTACAATGAAGTTTTCCATCTCATCTGGCAAACTACAAAGCAACATGACACTAAGAAGCTCTTCGGAAACTTCTAGACCGATTTCTTTTAAATTATCCGCAACTGTACAAAAGTTGGTTACTTGTGGAGCAAATTTTTGCCCACTTTCACATCGAAATCTTGCCAGTTGTTTAAACATGTTTACTTTACGGGTTGGACCACTGATCTGGTAAATTTCATTTTTATTTTTTCCATGCCTCACTTGCACTTTTGCAACTTTTAATGTTAATGAGCTCCGATGGCTTTTTAGTCACAAACTTTCCACTGTTTGTTCTTAGCATCCGATTCCGTATCAGCAGGAGCCGTACCTTCAATTGCCGTCCATAGATCCAACGTGATCAAGAAACTTTTAATTTGGACCGACCAAATTTCATATGTAGTTTTCACCGTTTAGCTTATCAATTTATGTTACCGCGTTAGCCATGTTTTTTATTAAATTTTAATTCCGACGAACAAAAACCTACGCACAATCTTTTTTAATTTTTTTAGTTTTGTAGCCGTAGCTGGGCCCATAACCTTTGTTGAGCTTTATTGAAACAAAACTGATATAATTCAAAACGTACAAAGTAAATGGAATAGAACATAAAGTGACACAAAAAGTAGTGGAATATTTGGGTTGTATAACTTAGCATCTACAATGAAAAACTAACAGTAAGAGACTGAAATTATCGTCATAAGAGACAGGAAATTTCGTAACAATTGGTGTCAGAAGTGGGATTGTGTAAAAAAAATTTGCAGTCAATAAAAAAAAAAATTATAAAATGGTTGAATTTGAAGATCTAATCATTGAACAACTTAAAAAAGAGTTGGAAAAGCGGAATTTACAAACGACTGGCAGAAAGTTGGATCTGCAGCAGCGATTGCGGAGTGCTTTTGAAGAAGATGGTGTGAATATTGATGAGTTTGACTTTACACATAGTTCAACAAGAGAGACATTGAAAGTAGAGGAATCTTCTGGACCAACGGCAAGTGGTGAAGTTGTGGATATGTCAAAGTTCGAGCAAATGTTAATGGTGATGACGCAGACAATAAGTCAAAATGCACTGCAGATTGATCAGAGGTTAAGTCAGAACGACCTGCAGATGAAAAAAATATCCAAGCGGTTCGAGAAGAAATTGAGCAGAGCTTAAGTCAGAATGCGACGCAGATGCACACAATGAATCAAAATATGGATGCTGTTTGAACGGAGGTTGGAAAAATAGTAAATGGGATCGAAGCAAAAGTGACTGAGTTGCGAGATGACGTTGAATCCTTCAAGGAAAAAGTTGAAAAAGTTGAAAATAATCTTGAAAACGGTCATAAAAGGATTCAACAGTTGGAAATAAACGAACCAACAACGCAAGTGATAAGAGAAATCAGCGCAGTGAGGCTTAAGGCACCCACATTCGATGGAACAATACCATTCAGTGTTTTCAAGCTCCAATTCGAAACAACATCCACTCATAACCTTTGGGATAACGATAGCGCAGCAGAAGCGCTTATCGTCGCTTTAAAAGGCGCAGCTGCAGAAGTATTGCAAACGGTTCCAGTGGCGGAGCAGAAAAATTACAAGGCCGCACAGTGCGTTGAGCCCATACAAGAAATGGTCAAAAATAGAAGGAGTGGTTAGATATCGATGAAATTTGGTATTATAAGTAATTTGGGGTCGCTGAGCTCAAAAATGATCTCAGATTTGTTGTGAACTTTATAGTTTTGCTAAAACCCAGGTATTTAGGACGATTTTCTTAAGCTCCATATATAACGATGATGAAAAAGTAATGTTTAATGTTAACAAATGAAATATACGTAGTAGAAATAATGTTTTTTGTACTTCTGAGACCATTTGTGTAAATAAAAACAAAAAAAAAATTTTCAACACAAATTTTATATTTCATGCAAATTTTTCCTTTTAAGCATTTTTTAAAAAAAGAAAAAATATATTTGTAGGACGAAGTAGGAAAAGTTATTTGCAGTTCTTGATTGTATAGAATCCGTACTAGTAGACTAAAAAAAAAACGGCACTTATTTTTATAAGATTTGTTTTTTTTCTGTCATCGAAATTTGTCAATTCCTGAAGTTTTTCATTTGATAATATCATGTCAAATTATATATTTCCCAAAATTTTTTAGTTTTATTTATTTACTCAAATATTATTTATAATAAAAAACTTTACTTTACTTAGTTTAATCAAAAGACAAATTTTTGATAATTATTTGTTTAAGAGAACCCAAAACGAAGTGAATAAAACATGATTTTTTTTTAAAAATATCTCAACTTTGAAGTGTCACAGCGTAGCCAAAACTGAGTTTTTCCCCTAAATATTTTGTTTTTATTTTAGTGATACAATTACCTGTCGATTAATACCAATATTATTAGGTTTCGAGTCACAAAAAATTTTGAAATGTGGATATGTCAAACTTCGAGCAAATGGTAATGGCGATGACGCAGACAATAAATCAGAAAGCGCTGCAGACGAATAAATTTATCCAGGCGGTTCGGGAAGAAATTGATCAGAGTTTAAGTAAGAACGCGCTGCAGACGAATAAAAATATCCAGGCGGTTCGGGAAGAAATTGATCAGAGTTTAAGTCAGAACGCGCAGCAGACGAATAAAAATATCCAGGCGGTTCGGGAAGAAATTGATCAGAGCTTAAGTCAGAACGCGCTGCAGATGAATAAAAATATCCAGGCAGTTCGGCAAAAAATTGACCAGAGCTTAAGTCAGAACGCGACGCAGATGCACACAATGAATCAAAATATGGAGGCTGTTCGTTCGTACGGATGTTGAAAAAATAGTAAATGGCCTCGATGCAAAAGTGACTGAGTTACGAGATGACGTTGAATCCTTCAAGGAAAAAGTTGAAAATAATCTTGAAAACGTTAATAAAATGATTCAAGAGTTGAAAATAAGCGAACCAACAACTCAAGTTATTAGAGAAACCAGCGCAGTGAGGCTTAAGGCATCCATATACGATGGAACAACGCCATTCAGTGTTTTCAAACTCCAATTCGAAACAACATCCACTCATAACCTTTGGGATAACGATAGCGCAGCAGCAGCGCTTATCGTCGCTTTAAAAGGTGCAGCTGCAGAAGTATTGCAAACGGTTCCAGTGGCGGAGCAGAAAAATTACAAGGCGGTGATGGATGCCTCACAGCGAAAATATGGCAGTGACCACATGAAACAGATTCACAGACTGGAGTTGAAAAGTCGTATCCAGAGATCCGGTGAATCCTTGCAGGAGTATGCTGCGGATATTGAACGATTGGCACACCTTTCCTATCCTGACGAGTTAAGTGTCGTGGCTGAAAAATTCAATATAGAGGCGTTTATTGACGGCATACGTAACTCTGAGACAAAATGCGAGACAATGAGGAGCCCGAAGACAACATTTAATGAAACAGTAACGGTTGCCCTCACTCAGGAGACAATTGAATTGTCATGCCGCCCAACATTGAAAACTCGTTGGATGGAGGTGGAGGCTGAAAATAAAAATTCATCGGTTGCCAGCAGTAGCTTCAGTGGAATGTGCTATAATTGTGGTAAGCAGGGACACATGGCACGTGAATGCCGTTCACGTCGTAAACGAGCTGCATCACGTTCACCAAGAAGAAAAATTGAAAATAGGGTGAACTATGGCGAAAATGGTAACGAAGAGCAGTCGTTAAACTAAAGAGAGTCAGTACAGCGGGGCGTGAGCTGACTCCCACTTATGATTGCCCCATAGTCTTAGTTTCGAAGCTCTGCCGGAATTCCAACAGCCTTACCATCGGTGGAAAATCAACGAAAGAACATGTGAGCTAAGTTTGGATATGGGCGCATCGCATTTAATTGTGAGGAGTGATTTATTGGAAGCTAATGCTTCCTTATCGGACGTTTTGAGAGGCAGAGTCTGAACAGCGAAAACATGCAACGAAAAAGTGTAACGGATGTTTGCAACGAAAATGCGTCACACATATAAAAATAGAGACGTACTGTATACAAAGTACAGTATACAGTATATATGTATGTATACATATATATATGTTTATAAACATTGCGCGCACCAGCTCATGCTCTCTCTCTCTCTCTCTCTCTCTCTCTCTCTCTCTCTCTCTCTCTCACTTATTTTTCGAACGTAATTACTGAAGTTTCGGAAGAATAATCATATATTATAAATAATAATGTAAAATAATGCAATAAAAATATTTTTGTATTTAAGCTCGCTTTTTTAATACTCCAGTTCAACATTTTACCTCTTACTTAATAATAAACAAATTTTAAAATATCAATTTATTATAAGTTTTAACTATAATAAGTTTTAGCTTATTATATTAGCTTATAATAAGCATTAGCTTCCAATATCATCGGCCACTCCCCGAGTGCCACCTGCCGTTTTTTGATAGACGACGAGTTACGCCGTTAAATGGGATCCAATTGAGAACAGCGACAGGAGAAATTGCGCAAATAGTAGGAAAAGTAACAGCGAGTATTCTTATTGGCAATGAAAATGTGGAACATGATTTTATTGTTGCAAACATCACCGATGAGGTTATCATTGGCGTGGACTTCATGATTCGGCACGGGTTCAATTTGGACCTTAAGAAAAAGACATTAAGGTATGCCAATGTAGAGTTGCCTTTAGAAAGTGGCTGTGGACAAAATTTAAAAATCGCAAGAGTCTACATAAGTGAGCGTTGTCGAATTGAACCCAGCACCGAAGAAATTATTTGGGCTACAACAAGTGAAGACTGTGGGACAAGCCATCTGTGGTTAGTGGAAGCAGATAAGAAAAACGTAAAGAAAGACCTGATTATTGGAAAGACCCTAGTAAAACCAAGAGTGGACAACAAAATACCGGTACGAATTTTGAATCCAACAAATCAGCCGAAATGGATACAAAAAGGTGAACTTATAGCGCATTGTGAGAAAGTTACGGCTGTTATAAAATGTGAAAATAACCAGCAGGACACAAAAGGTGCAACTTTAACAAAAACATCAGCCTTGGAAGTATTGACGAAAGAATGGACGAAGGGTTTATCTGCCCAGAACAAAAATAAAGCAAAAAAGTTTCAGCAAAAGCATTGGCAGATATTTGCGTCCAAAGGAGAAAATAATGGCCGAAAATCAGTGGTTAAACATCGCATTGATGCAGGTAATTTTCAGCCAATTCGTCAATCTCCAAGGAGGCTAGCACTCGCTAAGAGAGAAGAAGTGACAGGCCTTATAGAAGAAATGGCACAAGAGAATGTCATTACACCATCGGAAGGCCCGTGGAGTTCACCGGTCGTGCTTGTCAAGAAAAAAGACGGAAGTATGCGATTCTGTGTGGATTATAGGAAATTGAATGACGTCACCAAAAAAGATAGCTACCCGTTACCCAGAATCGATGATACACTGGATACGTTATCTGGAACAACATGGTTTTCCACCCTGGACTTACAAAGTGGATATTGGCAGGTGGAAATAGATGACAAAGACAAGGAGAAAACTGCATTCAGTGTTGGGAATGGTCTATGGCAGTTTAACGTCATGCCATTTGGTCTTTGTAACGCTCCAGCTACGCTCAAGCGGTTAATGAAACGAGTTCTCAAAGGACTACATTGGAGGTCTTGTTTAGTGTATCTTGATGACATAATCATCATGGGAGAAAATTTTGATGACCACTTGAAAAATCTGGAGGAAGTGTTTGAGCGCTTGGAGGCAGCTGTACTAAAATTAAGTGCGAAAAAATGCTCACTTTTCCAGCGTGAAGTCAAATATCTGGGACACAAGGTAACGTCAGAAGGAATACACACAGATGAGGATAAAATAAAAGCTGTCAAAAATTGGCCACGACCATCTAATCTTCATTAGTTGCGAAGTTTTCTGGGCCTATGCACTTACTACAGATGTTTTGTTCCTGGTTTCGCAAACGTCGCAGGCAGTCTGCATGAGCTGACACAGAAAAATTGGAAATTTGAATGGAGTAGCACACAGGAAACTGCATTCCAAAAGCTGAAAGAATTATTGTCTACAGCACCAGTACTCGCGTATCCAATGCCAGGTGAAAAATTTATATTGGACACCGATGCGAGTGGCTATGGTATTGGAGGAGTTTTGTCCCAAGTCATCAATGGACAAGAAAAAGTCGTTGCATATTTCAGCAAAATTCTGTCGAAACCTGAGAGGAACTATTATGTAACTCGGAGAGAGTTACTGGCAGTAATAGAATGCGTAAAACACTTCCATAAGTACTTGTATGGACAGCACTTTCTCCTGAGGACAGACCATGCGGCATTTAGGTGGCTGCTTCAATTCAAGGATCCTGAAGGCCAAATCGCACGGTGGATAGAACGCTTGCAGAGCTATGATTTCACCATAGAACACCGCAAAGGAAGCCAGCATGGAAATGCAGATGCACTTTCCCGTCGTCCATGTAAAATTGAATGCGGCCATTGTTCAAGAACGGAAAATAAAGCTGGAACGATTGATGTGCGCCTTTTGAACGTTTTGCCTGAAGAAAAGTGGACAAATGAGGAGATACAACGGGACCAGCGCAGTGATACAATAATTAAGTATAAGGAGCTGGGTAGGAAACCGGCGTGGCAAGAAATCTCAATTGAAAGCCAAATCTGTAAAGCTTACTGGGCGCAATGGCAAAGTTTGGAGTTGTATGATGGTTGCTTATACCGCATCTCGAAAGCGAGGGTGGTAAAATTCGCTCACAACTGCTGGTTATTCCAATGGCAAAATTTAAGGAAATAATCGAAGATTATCACAATGGATCAAGTGGTGGACATCTGGGTATAACAAAAACCACAGAGAAAATTAAGAAACGGTTTTACTGGGTAGGATGCCAAGAAACAGTTGCTGACTGGATCCGCCGTTGTGAGCAATGCGCAATTGCTAAAGGACCAAGGCTACGAACTCGCGGGAAAATGCATCAGTATAACGTTGGAGCTCTATTTGAGAGGATAGCCATGGATATAGCTGGACCTTTTCCAATCAGCAATGCAGGAAATAAATACATCCTTGTGGTAATTGATTACTTCAGTAAGTGGCCAGAAGTATATGCCATTCCCAATCAAGAAGCAAAAACATTGGCGGACATTTTCATAAAAAATTGGATTTGTCGATATGGAGCTCCACTTGAGTTGCATTCCGACCAAGGACGAAATTTTGAGTCGGCACTTTTTAAGGAGATTTGTGACATGCTTGGAATACAGAAGACTCGTACCACAGCATAGCATCCTCAGTCCGATGGCATGGTCGAAAGATTCAACCGTACTTTAGAGGAGCATCTAAAAAAGGTTGTCGACAAAGGACAAAAAGATTGGGATGAGCGTCTACCAATGTTTCTAATGGCTTATTGTTCGTCGATACACGATACCACTACAGTCACGCCAGCAAAAGCCATTTTTGGTACAGACTTAAGGCTTCCAGCAGATTTGAAGTACGGAGTAAGCGTTGTCTCAGAAACGACCCATGCTGACGATTACATGTCGCGAAAAAGAGAAGAACTGGCTGATATATCAGGAGACGTTCTCAATTGGCTAGCGACAAGATGAAAGCTCGTATGATCTGCGAGCAAATACTGAAGGGTTCAAAGAAGGTCAATTAGTGCTGCTACACAACCCACAACGAAAACGAGGCTTGTCCCCTAAATTACAGACTCACTGGGAGGGACCTTACCGGATCGTCACAAGGATAAACGATGTTGTGTATCGAATCCAAAAATACCCCGGTAACAAAGGTAAATTAAAAGTGGTACACATTGAAAGACTAACGCCATATGGAGGCAACAGTGAATCTCTTGTTCGGCACGAACAAGTTTAAGAGGAGGACAGTGGGACAAAAAATAACATATGAAAAGAAACTTCACGACATTTCGAGATAAAACCAGTGACGTCACGAAAGTACTTGACAGTGATGCCAAGTTTTGTCAAGAAACTATTAGCCGAAGGAATCAACGAGATGTTGCCAGATGTTTCGCTAATGCAATTCTAGAACGTTCATCCGGGTATAAAAGGAGCTGTTCATGAGAGTTGCAACACAGTTAATTTTAAGCAATAAAGTGAAAGAGTTGTACACACAGTGCCAGTGAAAGTAAATAAAGTGCTAATTGTAATATTAGATTTTGAATGTAATAAATAGTGAAATAAACAATTGTACCGTGTGAAAATAAACATTTATAATTTAAATAAACCATTTTATAACTAAATAAAGTGTGTGTTTTTGATTGCAACACAGTCCAGTGATCGAACTCAGAAAACAGTAAGAGATTGAAATTATCGTCATAGAGACAGGAAATTTCGTAGCAGTATATTGTGTTGTTGTGGTTGTGCACTGTTACCCTGTTACTCTGCTACTCAGACGTAAATACCTCTAATGTGTTTGGTGTGCTATACAGAGCAATATTAAAATTCTTTTGCCCGGCTTCCTATTAGGAAATTGTTTACTTTGTTGCGTGAGGGTTTAAAGAGTTTGAGTCTGAGTTTAAGAAACAAATTTTTTATTTTTTTGCAACAAAAATTTGGTTTACTAGAATCATACAGAATCATGAGTCACGATTATTTCGAACTCGATCGGAATATCGTTTGCAATGAATTCACTGTATAGCTTGGCGCACACTAGTGCTGCGACATCGACCGGAAAACATCGATTTTTTGAACATCGATGTTTTCTGAATTAAACATCGATGTCTAGAAAACATCGCCAAAAAAAGATCGATTTTTGTCAACATCGATTACTTTTTTAATACGTTGAAAATTCTGACAAAATGAATCAAATTTCTCTCAAGTTTTGCTTAGAACATGGAACACTAAAATTAAATACATATATAAATGGGAAATATTGCATATTAATACCCTACACCCAGGGTATATTCACTTTGTCCTTCCGTTTGTAACGCAGAGAAGGAGGCGTGGCAGATATAGAAAAGTATATATATTCTTTATCAGCGTAACCTCCTGAGTCGATATAGCCATGTCCGTCTGTCTGGCTGGGTGGCTAGCTGGCTGGCTGTATGTTCAAATACACTTTTTGGGAAAACCGAGCAAGATAATTCAATGAAATTTAGTACACTGCCTCCGTCGTCAAAGATAGCTCGTGGAATTGAAAATTAGCAAAATCGGTCAACGGACACGCCCACCGCACATACAAAATATATATTCAAAATACAATTTTAGGAGTATTTTTCACGACAATGCAACCAAAATACACTTAAATACTACACATTGTAAGTGTAAGCTCTAAAAAAAACGGAGCGAATTCGGACAAAAGGGCGCGGTACCTCCCATATAAGCAAAAGCTTCAAAACGTTATACTGAAAGCGTTTTTTGAGATATTCAAACCCAATTTGACTCAGACACTAAGAATTATAAATGAAAGCTCCCAACAAAAATTGGGTGAAATCAGCCAAGGGGGCGTGGCACCTCCCAAATGAGCAAAAGTTTCAAAATGCTATACTGAAAGAGTTTTTTGAGATAATCCAACCAAACTTCACTCAAATACTAAAGACTACAAATGCACGCTCTAAGCTAAAATTAGACGAACTCGGACAAGAGAGCGTAGCACCTCCCATATGAGCAAAATTTTAAAAATACTGCAGTGTAGAGTATTTAATGTTTGGCCACGCCAAATTTTACACCCTTACTAGTTTTGTATTAATTTAAATATTTCACTTTAATTTTAAATTATAGCAGCCATAACAATTTGAATATCCTTACAAATATGAAGCTGAAAAAAATGTCATTATTTTAACGAAACTTTAAGTATATGTGACCTGGTCTAAGCCCCCCTTTACGTGCGAAAATAAGTTTTCGACAAAACAGCTAGTAAACAACTATCAAAGGTCAATTCTATGCGAATCGGCAAAAAATTCTAATATTTTTTTTTGACACCTAAGCACCCTTTCACAGGTCACTTATATACTTTTTATAATTTTTTCCTTATTGAAAACTTTTCAATTTTTTTACTTGCATGTGCTTAATAATATTTTAAAAATTTTCAATTTGATAATTTTATGGCTAAAAAGCATTAATTTTTGTCTCTGATATACTTGCAATACACAGTTGATTTGAAATATAAAAATTTTTGGGGACTCGCGCATTTAAGAAATCTAAAATCGTATCAGTTTCTAGTTGTGCTGAGATAATATATAATTAACTTTTGCATTTAATGCAACACAAGTAATAAAGTACATAAATATGTTACTTGCACATAATTTTTACTTTATGAAATACAACCATCTTCAGTAAATGAAAATACTGATTTATTGACGTCCTTTGCATTATAATTTTAAATAGATAAGTTCCATCTTAGTATACATAGATAAATTCATAAATATAAGTAAAGCTGATTTATTAACATAGTTTTCAATACTGTAGCGTTAATACTAAAACTGGACATCTACATTTTTGATATTTTGATTTAAGCACACATGAAAGAAAAATTTTGAAGTGTACTTGATGAAAAAAAAAAGCAGAAAATTTCAGAATCCAATATAAAAACGAAATCCAAAGAACTTAAAACAGTTCCCGGTGGCGTTTTTGAGCGACATCATCCATAATGATATTGTCATCGATGAATCATCAAGAAAATAACACGAACATAGAGCGCTCTACATGAAATTTTCCGAAACAATTTTTTCATCGATGACTCACAATGGGAATGTCAGGAAGTTAGTATTCTCTGTTGGACAATATCACTCAAGTGTCTCTAAACTAATGAAATGTTTCGAATTAGTGATATTGTCTGTTAAAAGTCAATAACAAGTTTACGGCTGCATGACATTGTCTGTTACATGTCGCCATCAACGAATAAAAGTCATAGATACAGCCGATTGTTATTTTTGTTGTCAGTTTGTCAAGCGAAATGAAATAAATAAATAACAAAATATTGTGTCCTCCTACAAAATGTGATTAATTTTAATTAAAAAGATGTATTTTATATCTGTTAAAATCAGACAGACTAAACATTTTGAGGTGAGTTAATATGTCCTTAAGAAAATTCTTTTAATAATGGAGTTATTATAACGTCTGAATTTTATCTTTGCAATAGATTTCTGTCGTCGACCTACCCATGAAGGATGTCACCGAAAATTTTGCTGTAAGACAAATGTATTTTCAAGTTCGATGCAGTTTGATTCGATGGCTTGAAAATTGCCGCAAAGCACTATCAAAACTTAAAAAATGCATTATCTAATGGACTAACTGACAGCGGCTGGCTGACCTACATCATAGTATTCAATCTGAATTTTTTTGAGTGTTAATCCAATAGAAGATATGAACTTTTGTTATGGTCGAATCTTGAGACGTGGTGATATCGAGTGCTAAAAGTAGAGAAATTTGGTTTTTTGCAAATATCTTGCTAAGGGTTATTTCTACAAAAAAAAATTTGTCCACTATTTTGTAGCTCAGATAATTTCATATAGAAAACCCGCAAAAATAGTTTTTTTACGACTTACAGTTGATGAGTTATTGTACTTTTAAAATCAACAGTCATACTCGTATTACTATGAACAAACACTTTTATGCGGCAAATACCTTTAAATAGGATATCTACTAAACTAAAAGTCAAACGAAACAACTTTCATAACTTTTTTATTGAAAATTTTCTGAACTATAAAATTGTGGACCAACCTTAGCGTGATATTTGTATAAAACAGATTTTCTCGACTTTTAGCACCTAATATCTCACCAAGGCACCACCTCTCAGATTTGACTAGAATACAAGTTCTTAATACTATTGGAATAACTATGACATATTTAATAGTACGTAGTTATTTTCATTTGTTAATATGTACTAAGTATTTTTATTTAGAGTCGAAGGCCTGACACGGTGTGCCTTAACCCGTTCTAAATCGGACGTCGTAGCACATCAAATTTTTTTCCAGATTCTGTTTACTTATCGTTCAAATGATGTATAAAAAAATTTTCACTCGTGACTCCTCGACTAAATTTTGAGATAATCGCTTTTCCAATTGGGGCATTTTCCCATACAAAAAGAAAAAAAAAAATTTTTTTAACTGCATTAAACAAAAATTAAAATAATCACAATCGATGTGTTTTGCAATACTTAACGCGAATGCAACCTCAGAATTGCTCTATCGTGTATAGTTTATGAGATATTGTAACCTAAAGACCAAAAAAATTAGTTTTTTGCCATATTTTGAAACTATATAACTATGTAACATATCATCTATTCGTCAAATGTGGCTTAAATACTTAAAAGCTTCAATCTTTTCCTTTAAAACCTAATTTAAATTATATTTATATCTTCATGCTTCAAAGAGATATCGTAGACCGAAAAATTGTCAAAACGGGTTTTTTGCACTTTTGTGTCTTTTTAGGTTAGGATATCTTTGAGGAAAAAAAAGATATCAACATAATTTAAATTAAGTTTTAAATGCAAAGGTTAGGACTTTAAAGTTGTTTACCAGATTTAACGAAATTAAAATTTCTTACACATTTTAAACATGTTCAACGAACCGACTACTTCTAAATTCAGCCGTTTGACACCCCGAGTATTGTTACGTGTATAGCATACGGCTGAATTTTGAAATGGTCGGTTCGTTGGACATGTTTAAAATGTGAAAGAAATTTTAATTTTGTTAAATCTGGTAAGCAACTTTAAAGTCCTAATCTTTGCCTTTAAAATTTAGTTTAAATTATGTTGATATCTTTTATTTCCTCAAAGATATCCTAACCTAAAAAGACACAAAAGTGCAAAAAACCCGTTTTGACAATTTTTCGGTCTACGATATCTCTTTGAAGCATGAAGATATAAATATAATTTAAATTAGGTTTTAAAGGAAAAGATTGAAGCTTTTAAGTATTTAAGCCACATTTGACGAATAGATGATATGTTACATAGTTATATAGCTTCAAAATATGGCAAAAAACTACTTTTTTTGGTCTTTAGGTTACAATATCTCATAAACTATACACGATAGAGCAATTCTGAGGTTGCATTCGCGTTAAGCATCGCAAAACACATCGATTGTGATTATTTTAATTTTTGTTTAATGTAGTTAAAAAAATTTTTTTTTTCTTTTTGTATGGGAAAATGCCCCAATTGGAAAAGCGATTATCTCAAAATTTAGTCGAGGAGTCACGAGTGAAAATTTTTTTATACATCATTTGAACGATAGGTAAACAGAATCTGGAAAAAAATTTGATGTGCTACGACGTCCGATTTAGAACGGGTTAAGGCACACCGTGCTGAGTTGTTAGTGTCATCTTAATAAAATTGTATATTTAATGAATGTAATTTAAAATTTTTTATTACTTAATAAATATAAATAAAAACAAATGCAAAACACAAAAAAAAAATTTTTTGCTAGATTTATGCTGACATGCTTGTGACAAAATCATTGGTGAAAACTCGATGACATTTTCCTCTACAACTCACTCGGAAGTATACGCATTAGTGACTTATTCATGAGGGAATCGTACTGATATTGTCTGCTAGCACACTGACGACTCAGTGAAATTATCAGCATAAGTCATCAGTGATTTTTTGGACATTTGTCCTAAAAGTTCATGCATGAAGTCAAACAAATGTCTCCGTTTGTCACCTATGATCTAATTTTGTCTCTTTTTGTCATCGATGAATCGTCGTGCCGTTCGCCACCGGGTTTTTTCTCAAAACATGAAATATAAGCATGTCTTGTTGAAGTACTAACACTACGATATCATCTTAAACATATAGTAACGATTTGTGAACAATGAGATTTCAATTATTTTTATTTCGAAAGCTTTTTGATGAAAACAGTAAATCCTACGATATAAACTATAAAGAACTTTTTTGTTGAAAATTTATGCTCTACAAACAGACTTGAGGTTTTGCAATAAAATTTATTTTTCACAAATTTCAGTGCAAGTGAAAAAATTTTCCATTTTAAAACTTTCCATTATCAAAAAATGCATTTAGTGATGGTGGACAGTTTTTCATTATTATTAAATTTAGTTATCAGTTTTCAATAAAAATTCGACGAAATTTATTGATAGTTGTGGGGCTGTTTAGACACACTCAACAATCTTAGTAAGTAGTACATGTTCCAATTTTGAATGCGAATTGTCTAAGCAAAATTTGTGCAAACAAAATTTGTGAAAACAAAGTTTGTGCAAACGAAAATTGAGAAAACAGAATTTGTGAAAACATCGAATAAAAACATCGAGGCAAAAAATCGAACTTAAAACATCGAGGTTAAAAACAGTCGATGTTCTTGCAAAACATCGATGTTTCATCAACATCGATGTCGATGTCGCAGCACTAGCGCACACATAATTTTGAAAAATAGTCCATTTCGTGATCATTTTATTTGTTGGTCATAAATGATGCATTTGCTTGGAATTTTTTCTCGGTTGTGAGGCGTGAGATAAATTTTGTTCAGATTATTTTTTTTACTGTGCTCATTGAAAGTAAATAGAGTAAAGGCAGGTCACTAATTTTTCAAATTAACAAAATTTGGTGATCTTTTTGTATGCTCGAGATTAGTCTTTTGCGAATGCAGGTCCTGCTCAGATTTAACCGGCATTCCCCTAATTTATAAAACGATTTCCTTTTTTCCATTTTTTTTCAACGGGTAAATTTTACGCGTTCGACATATCGTATCAGTAATCAATTTTTTTTTCTCAATTTCTTTTTATTTTAATATAAATTATACAAATTTATATTTTTACAGATAAATTTTTATTTTCGATCAAGTACTTTACTTGATGTCAAGATAAATTTGTTCGTGCGACTAATTAATTTTACTTGATATAAATTTTTTTTTCTTGCGATTGTAAGGAGTAGAAAATTATAACGACAACGGCAACACGAAATGCACGATAAGTCAGTCGAAGTCAAAAAGCCGAGTCTAAAGTACGACAACGTGTGTGCGCGCAGTAGTAACCGGATTAATATTCAAAAGTTTTTTTCCTTTTATATTTCATTCATTTTTATTCTTAAAGTTAAATTAATATTGAATTAGAGTTTAAATAAATTCTTTAATTTTACGTAAACGTCGTCTTTCAAGTCAGAAGTGGGATAGGATTCATTGATTTTCGTTGCATGCCAAAGGAGCACCCGATTCTAACGTAACGCAGCAGCAGCGCTTCATAGATTTCAACGTAACGCAACAACAACAACGATACCGACGCGCACCATAAAAACTTAACGTACCCGAACGAAAACGAAACGATTCAAAAATTTTCTAACGACTAAAACGCATTAACGAATCAAAAACAACGAATAAACGTGAAGAACAGCAAACGCAAAACGAAACTAGATTCGAGACTCGAAACTCCGTGAATTGTCAAAAACTTAAAAACAGCGAACGTGAAAAACCAAAACAAAAACGAAACGAATTTATTTTCACAACACTCAGTGTGGTTGTGTGCGGTTTTCTGTTAAAAAATTAATACAATAATACGTTTACGTGCGAAAATATGCCAAAAATTGTTAAAATTGAGTCTTTGACTGTAGCAAAACTTAAGGCTTTGCTAGGCGAATATGAACAATCTGCTACGGGTACTAAGGCTGAATTAGTAGAGAGATTTACCGAAGTAGTCCAAAGTGACGAAATTGATTTATCAGACAGCAGCGGAACTTTTCAAAAACAAATTGATGATTTGCGTGATTCGGTGCAGATAATTTTAAATGCAATTAGAGATAATTCCTTCAATGGTACGCCACCTCCACCGCAAGTTCAAACTACATCGGAAAACGTCGAAACAAACAATATTACGTCACCATCGCTGCAAGTTTCATATACAACGGAAAACGTCGAAAACCAACAAGCTGCGATTCCCGTCAACAGGAATCACTTTTCTGTAAAAGAAATTGCGGAGACAATTCCCAATTTTGATCCAACGAACGACACATCGTTAACGGCCGAACAATTTATTGAAAGGGTGAATTGTGCTAAGAATGCTTATAGCTGGGACGAAAAATGTATGATGCTCGCTGTTTTCAGTCGTATGCAAGGCGTTGCAAAATTATGGATGACCGTTTCACATATTTTGCATAATAATTGGAATGCTTTCTCGGAAAGCCTAAAACGTGAATTCGGTTCAGTGTCCGATGTAGCAGACGTGCATTATAAGATGAGTAATTCGGCTCGTAGCCCAGGCGAGAAAATGGTTGACTATTGTTTCAGAATGGGCGCGTTAGGCCAACAATTTGGTTTAAGCGAGTCTGCGATTATCAAATACATACGTGAAGGATTGAAAAGTCGTGACATACAGTTAGCTATCGCTCCAATGAAATTTAGTTCGATAAAGAATTTGCGCGAAACGATTGAAGAATATACGCGAAATAATCCAACGGTACGTTCTCCCAAAAATGACGATTTTAAGCCAAAAAGTGATATAAGCGCCGCGAAAAATATCAAAATTAACAATAGTGTTAATAAAAACGCAGTGATTTGTTATAATTGCTCTGAAGAGGGCGATATATCCACAAATTGCACAAAACCAAAACGCAGACAAAGATGTAAAGACTGTAATAAAGTACATTCGAAAGGACAATCGGTGAATTGCGGGAAACCAAATGCAGTGGTCCGCCAAGTGAATTGTGTTAGCGATAAAATTTATAATAAAACAATTTATGCGGGAGAAATACCATTAAATGCTTATATCGACAGCGGAAGTGAATCATTGGCGGATCCAGGGGGGGGGCGATGGGGGCGATCGCCCCCCCCTCTCAAACCAAGTGGTTAAATTTTTTTTTAAATTATATGTAAAGATTTCGAAAACATTCTGTTTTTTTTTTTAAATGTATAATAATATAATATAATAAAACAGATTATTATATATTTAAATAAGATAGAAATATTAATTATTAATAAATATGAATTAGTAATTTACTATAAAATAATATTTATTGTATTTACAGTAAAATATCTACTTCCTAATTTGGCTTCAAAATATTTGTCATGTAATTTGCCTATCAATAGCATACATTCACATGTCGATACCTTAGAGCGCTATAGTCCTATCTCCATTTTTCCAATTGTTGGGAAATGCAAAAAGAAGATTTCAAACATTGGTTATTTAGGATTGGCTGCTATTTTGATATAAAGATACATGCAATATTTTTACCTATAGTATATTTTAACATAATTTAATGTTTTTAACCAATTTAATTAATTTCTAACGAAATCCCAGCCAATTTAGAGTATGTCATTACTTTTGCCCTTACATAGAATTCCACTACTATTAAAAAAAAAGACGTATTTAGTACATTTTTTGAATTTTTCCACTAAAATGTCGTAAAAAGTCATGAAACGCGTAGAAAACACGAAAAAACGAATTTTTTTTTTTTTTTTTTGAATTTTTGGTTCCAACAAACAAGAGTTCAGCCTTGGGTGTAACCAAATTTGTTGACTAAAATATCGCAAAAAGTCATGAAACGCGAAGAAAACGCGAAAAAACGAAGATTTTTTTTTTTTAAATGTGATTTATTTGAATACTGTTGGAGATAGGATTTTTCTTAATTATCGAATATTTTGGTATTTTAGTGGTATTTTGACATCAGACAGTTTTCCACACGGTAAAGAAGCCCACAATGATGCCATAACTGCAAAAATCTCAAAATCGCAAAAAGTGGAGATAGGACTATAGCGCTCTAAGGTATCGATGTGGTGTACACTAGACTGCTTCATAATTTTTTTTTTGCTTCCGATTTGCTTTCCAACAAGTTTTTTTGTTAAAACAATAGAAACTAAAAATGCTGGTGCAAGGAGAGCCTATAATATTAATATTTACTGGTGGCGCATCGTATTTCTCTGTTTTAAGTTTGAAAGATGTTACTTCGGTAGTTTTTTAGCTTTCAAAGTTTAAAATCGTTTTTAAACTTGAGAAAACTGTGTTTAGCTTTAAACCGAAATATTTAGTTTGATAACGATTTTTAACTATGAAAGCTAAAAAACTACCGAAGTAACATCTTTCCGAAAAAAATTATTGTAAACTTTTTTATGAAAAATTGTATGCTATTTCCAATGATAGCAGTCTCATTTGTCTGCGTTTTCTTTTTCACGAGATATGTACAAAAGTGTTTAGAAGAGTACTCTTTCAAACTTAAAACAGAGAAATACGATGCGCCACCAGTAAATATTAATATTATAGGCTCTCCTTGCACAAGAATTTTTAGTTTCTATTGTTTTAACAAAAAAACTTGCTGGAAAGCAAAAAAAAAATTATGAAGCAGTCTAGTGTACACACTATCAAATTGCAAAAATTAAATTGATGAGCTCGAATTTGTTTGGCATCACCAATTTTGCCATCAAAAAAAAAATTTTATGGATTTGATGAGTTTTTGATCGTTAGAATGCTTCTTCAAATAATCTGTCAAAAACTTTGAAGGAAATCAAAACTTTTCGACATTTCGCTGATTTGACGAGTGACTTGATGAGTTATTTGAAAATGTGAACGCAAATACATTTTTCTGTATGCGTATTTTCATTTCAAAAAAAGATTTCAACGAGTGCACGTCGCACAGTGGGGTATTAGATACCAAAACACGCTATTAATTCATCCAGACTATTGAGGGTTATAAAAACTTATTTTTTTAGTTAATTAATTATGCATAAAAAAGAAGAAAACTTATGCAGTTGTACATTATGTAGTGAAATTTATTTTTAATAGCAATAAAAAACGGAAATTGAAAATTGTCATCAAATTTTTTACGCATTATTCTGAAGTTTTAAGAATTTCTGTCCTTGATGACCCCTAGTGAAATTTTTTGAAGAATATTTTTGTAGAACATTTTAACCCATTTTAACCAAGTTTTTGGAAAAAAGGGTCAAGAAGACCCATATAAACAGGATATAATGGGTTAAGATGCAATATAAAATTGAATTGTTTCTTGTATAATTTTATGATAAGCTTATGAAATACAGTTTTTCCAAGATGTAGTTTAAAAGTTTTACAGCAGGCCGAAATATCGAAAATAAGTTTTCTTTAGGTTTTTTATCTAAAACAACAATATATGAATGATTTTAAATTCGAGATATGATGTTTTTATATATCTTGACTCAAGACAAAAAATTTGATATATCGGATGACTCATTCCGAGCGTTTCTTAAATCGTAATAAAATCAAAACTGTACTAAGCCGAGATTTTGCATAAAACGGCGCTGAGCGACCTCTTAATGACCTTCAAAAATTTTTAAAAACTCAGCGTACTTTATTGACACCCTCTGCAGATTTTTGGTGGTAATTATCTGTCTTTATGTCTGTATTTAACTTTTTATTTGTTTTTTGCTCCACTTTCATACATATTGGACATGTCAGTTTGCCTTAAAAAAATTAAAATTCCTCCCACCCGCTCAAAAACCCGCAACACTTTTTTTTCATAAAAAGTAACTTAAATGTCTACTCTTTATTAAAATCAAAACATTTTTGTTTGAGCTCACTTTTGGAACGACTATATGTCTATGTATATAGCCAAAATGAACTTAATTTTAAACTAACGAACAAAAAAAAAAAAATTTAAATATAACAAAATACTTTTCCACAAAATAAAAACCACTTTTGTATTACAAAAATACCTGAACTAAAAGAGTCCATCAAAATTTAAGAAGAAAAACAAAACAAAAGGAAAAAAAATCATTGCATTGTTGGTGGCTGCACTTGCTTCTTGTGATTATAGCGACTGGAGTTCTCTCACAAAGAGTTTAATAATTCCGAAGGAGCAAAACATGGCACAACCAAATTTTTAACACTTATTATGAACAGTCTATAGTTGAAGAAAATCATAACAAGATGAAAACCTTGCACAACCTAAAATACTTTAACTCCACTTGAATAATAAAAAACCCTAATTTTTTAACACATATTTAATATACATAAAACAAAATTTTTTAACATTAACTCAAAAAAGCTTTAATGTAGTAAGAACCACAATTACCTGAAATTAAAGGTTCCATTAAAATTTTTTCCACAAAAAACTTTTTTTTAAATAAAAATATACTTTAAAAAAGCCAAAAAATTCAAATTTTTCGCAGCGCGCGAACGAAAGCAAAAAAGTTGATTTTCAACCGCATATAACTTTTTTACTAGTAATGTTAGGTCAACAATTTTTATTGTTTGTGACGCAGAATTTAATTATCTTTAAAACGGTATCAAAAAAAACTGGTACTTCAAAAAATTTTTTTTTCAATTAAATGCGTAAAAGCGCATACAATACCCCTTTGTGCGTCGCTTGAATGATGAAAGTAAAGAGGAATATTATTTTTTTTTTTATACTATAAGGCTTGTTTTCATTATTTAAAGTAAGGCTGTGGTTGAAAGATCCGAAAAAAATTTTAAATCGGCCCGACAGACTTTTTTTATGCCCGTTTTATTGAGAAAATGTTCTGAAAAAACCAAAAATCAATCAATTAATAATCAATTTCGAGAATCTCTACCGAAAATTCACGAATGCCTTGACGATATATCTTCGTGGAAGGACCTTCAGACTGCTGCAAAGGCAAAGATATTAAAATCTGCTATATCTGACTCTGGCTTTCTTGTGTCGACCGTTTGCTTATCAGAAGTACTTTCTTGCACTTTGCCATTTCAAAAATCAAAAATCGATCTAAAATCAGCACGTGATATGCTCAATGATGTTTTAAAGATTTTGAATCGATAGCGCGAAAAATGTGATAAAACGTTTTCAAGTTTGTATGACGAAATTCGAGGCATTGCTACTGAACTCGGTATAGAAATGAGACTTCCTCGGCTAGCGCAAAAGCAACGAAATCGAGCAAATTATCCATATCAAAATCCTCAGGACTATTTTAGACGATCTATGTACATACCGATAATCGATGCCATGAAATGATTTAATTTTCGTTTATAAAATTAAAAAATAATTAAATATGAAAAGTTTTGTACTGTCTACATTTTTGCGCCTACATGATTATTATTATTATCTAGAAATGTGGTCAATCGCCCCCCCCTCTTGACAGTGCTGGATCCGCCACTGAAGTGAATGCAACTTAATAAAAAAATCGGTTTCAAATATGTATATTAAACGAAACACGCGAAAAATGTAACTTGAAAATTACTGGTATAGACGGAGGTATACAATTTTCAAATGAAAAAATTTCGATTAATTTGAAACTACACGATGTTTGTGAAAAATTTACGCTCTTTATAGTTCGCGATGAGACATTTACGTGTGACATTTTACTCGGACAAGAAATTCTTAAACATAAACAAATATACATACGCAATATTGAATAACGAATGTGTAAATTTTAAATATATTTCAAACACGGTCGAACAAAACGATAATAATTTTCAACGAGATCTTCAAATCGGTAAAGAAAACGAAAATGTTAAATTACAACTGGCTATGACAAATTTTAAACAAGGATTAAATGAAGAAGAAATTCAATGCGGCATCGACGATTTGGAAACAAAGAATAAACTTTTTAATCTACTATCGAATTTTAAAGATGTTTTCGCACTTAATATGAACGAGATTGGTAAGACAGATTTAATAACAATGAACATTGAATTAATTTCCACAGATGTTACCGCACAAAAACCATATCGTATACCCGAACCAAAGAAGGTCATTGTTGCAGGAATGATAGAAGATTTACTACGTAACGATATAATTGAAAAATCAGAATCTAACTATGCAAGTCCAATTATTCTTCACAAAAAGAAAAATGGTGGCGAGAGATTATGTGTCTATAATTATAGAAGAATGAATTCGTTAATGAAAAAAGAAATTTATCCAATGCCGGACATCGAAGAACAACTGCAGGAAGCTAAACGATACAAATATTTCACAATATTGGATTTAAATAGCGGGTATTACCAAATACCGATTGAACTACATTGCCGAAAATATACAGCTTTTATAACGACGGATGGGCTTTATCAATTTTGTCGCATGCCATTCGGATTAAAAAACGCCCCTACAGTTTTTCAACGATTAATGTCAAAGGTAAAAGAGTAAACGCAGAAAAACGATATGGTGAACTATATGGACGATATTTTGATCGGTAGCGCAACAATTGACGAAATGTTTGAAAAATTGACAAGAATTTTAGAAGTTTTGCGAAAGTCAAAATTAACGTTAAATCCTACGAAATGCGAATTTATTAAACAAACAATAGAATTTTTAGGGCACGAATTAACGCCACAAGGTATATCACCAGGATCAATAAAAAAGTCAGCGATACAAAATTTTTCAGCTCCAACGAATGTAACCGATGTTAGAAAATTCCTAGGGTTAAGTGGATATTTTCGAAAATTTGTCCCAAACTACGCAATTATATCCGAACCTCTACGTAAACTATTACGTAAGGACCAAGAATTCATATGGAATGACGACCAGAACAACGCTTTTGAAAAATTAAAATCAGCGCTTACTTCGAAACCTGTGATGACTTCGTATCGCGTGGACGCCGAACATGCTGTACACACAAATGCGAGTGCAGTGGGGCTAGCAGGAGTCCTTTTACAAAAAGAAGACGATCAATGGAAGCCTGTTGTATACTATAGCAGATCGACGACAGAACTGGAAAAGAAATACCATAGCTCAGAATTGGAAGCATTGGCCGTTGTAGAAACGCTTGAACGACTTAAATACTACGTCTTTGGAAAGCCAATAAAAATCGTAACCGATTGCAATGCAATTACGACTGCAATGAAAAAGAAGGAATTAGTGCCAAGAATAGGTCGTTGGTGGCTAAGTATCCAAGAATACGACATAGAAATAGAACATCGATCAAATAAGCGTATGGAACACGTTGATGCGTTGAGCAGAACGCCAAATGAAGCTCCGCATGCAATTGAAGAAGCGTCGCTTATGGTAGGAAAAATTGAATTGAACGAAAACGATTGGTCTACAACTACTAGATAATAAGATACAGGACATAGTAATGAGCCTTAGGACGGAAAGCAAATGCGAAAATAACGAATATGTTTTGGAAAACGAATGACTATTTCGGAAAAATAATGGAAATAAATTATGGTTAGTTCCTAAATCTCTTCGACGGAAAGTTCTACATGATTGTCATGACAAAGCTGGCCACCTCGGTGTAGAAAAGACAATAGAATGAATACAAAAGTATATGTGGTTTAGCAGAATGAGGAACTTCACGAAAAGCTACGTTAAGGCGTGTGTAGAATGTTCGTACAACAAATATTCAGGAGGGCGAAAAGAAGGCGAGTACTTTTACGATGAAATTGCTGCGATACCGTTTAAAACTATTCACCTTGATCATTTAGGTCCATTTCCTAAAAGTTCGCGTGGGAATGAGCATATACTGGTCTTAGTAGACGCATTCACAAAATTTACAATTATTCGAGCGGTTAAAAGTACGAAGACAAAATATGTTTTAGACATCCTAGATGAAATGAGCAGCTACGTAGGAATGCCGGAGCGTATTGTTACTGACAGAGGAACACCTTTCACATCTAAAGAATTTGCCAAGTATTGCGATGAAAACACCATAAAACACATCAAAAACGCTGTAAGAACACCGAGAGCGAATGGGTACGCAGAAAGGACCAATCGAACTTTACTTTCTATGCTGTTACCAACTGTTGAAAACGACAAGCGATGGGACGACAGTCTACGAGATATTCAATGGGTCATAAATTCTACGAAAAATAAAACATTACGACGCACTCCACAAGAATTATTGCTGGGTTTCACGCCGAAAGATATTCTTCGTAATAAAATTATTTCAACTTTACAAGATGAACATGGTGCAGAGGTAACGCTCGAAGAACTTCAAAATATACGCGAAAAAGCAGCTGTACGGGTCAATGAAGAGCGAGCGAAAGCAAAATTGCGGTTCGATTCACAACATTCGAAACCGAAAGTCTACGACGTTGGAAATATAGTTTTGGTCGAAAGCGAGCCAGTCAGCACGGGCCATTCACGAAAATTAGAACCTCGATTTAAAGGTCCGTTCATTGTAACAAAATCGCTTGGGAAAGACAGATACGTGGTTGAGGACTTGCCTGGTTCTCGTCGTAAACAACGCCAGTATTCATCAGTTTACGCCACAGATAAAACGAGACTTTGGAGACCGGTACCATCCGAAGCCGACGATAGTGAAAGCGAAGATGACGACTGGAGCGAGGTCGCTCCTTGTTGACAGGATTGGCCGAGCTGTAAGGAGTAGAAAATTATAACGACAACTGCAACACGAAATGCACGAAAAGTCAGTCGAAGTCAAAAAGCCGAGTCTAAAGTACGACAACGTGTGTGCGCGCAGTAGTAGCCGGATTAATATTCAAACGTTTTTTTCTTTTTACAATATTTCATTAATTTTTATTCTTAAAGTTAAATTAATATTGAATTACAGTTTAAATAAATTCTTTAATTTTACGTAAACGTCGTCTTTCACAATCAAGTGCTGTTCTTTGTTCTTTTAGTGTTTTTGTCCCACCGGTGCAGACTTACGTGATTAGAGGATATTTTTTTTTTGCTTATATAGGGTAGTATGCCTACTTCGACAATGTAATCTGCAACGAGATGAAAGAGTTTTACTCCTAGCACTTCCGGTTAATCAGCCACCAAGTCAGCCCGAACAAGCGATGCCTCGTGAGCAGGTCCGCTCTGAACCACTGCGATCAGCGTTAAATATGTTGGCAATTTCCAATCAACACGCTTCAAATAATTCTATAAAGTTACAAGAATGGAAAATATCCTACGACGGCAAGGGAAATGTATCTGATTTTAAAATAGATACACTTGTAGAAAGAACAAATTGTTGCCCTAACCATCTTCTAGCTAACTTTCATATTTTCCTTACCGGTAAGGCTGAAGAGTGGTATTGGATTTTTACCAGGCATGACTCAGCAGCTACATATCCATTTCTTTGTTTTTCCCTTAAAAAAGAGTTTGGTTCACGTGAAAGCGATCATGAGGTTGTTTTGAAAATTTCACTTCGAAAACAATGAAGTAGAGAATCATATGACGGACTTTCATTCTGACGTGGTGTCTATGAATTCGCGATTAAGAGAACATATACACGAAAGTTCGTTAGTAGAAATTATGAAAAATAATTTACTTCCAAATTTGAAAGTTTTGCTTTTCAACGCCCAGCCTAGCACCCTCAACGAGTTAAGGGACATGGCCCGAAAAGGCGACCACATTTTGCGCGAGAACAAAACGGTTTATGTGAATCCCAGCAGACATGTTAGTGGGGTTTCAGCTCCAAAGAGCGATAAAGAAAATGATGTGTAGGGTGATCCGCAAATAGAAGCTATTCAGGCAGGCTGGCGCAAGCCTGAATATTCAAAAATTCAATGCTGGAATTGCCATGCTTTCATACATTTATTGCTCAGAAATAATTCGGAACATTTTGTGTTTCAAGTGCGGACGAAAAGGAGTCACCACTCCAACATGTCCAAACAGGCATCCGGGAAATTTAAAAAGGAGCGAGATGGCGACAGGGGACACTCGTTCTTCCCACATATCCCCGAGTTTATAAATAAAACGGAACTTAACGTTCAAAACTCGTATTTAAATTCTTCGGACACTAGGTGTCGATTATACTCTGACGTTCCATTTGTACCCCGCTTTACAGATAACAGGCTTTCAAACCCAAAAGTTTCATTTGTATCTAAGAAAATTCTGAATTGTAGGCTTCGATACAAAAAGCGACGACATTTTCGAAAAATTATAGAATCTACCAAATTATGTGACGGTGACGATGATCGCCCTTTTGCAAAAATTGGTATAGGCGATGAATCAATTTTCGGTTTGCTCGATTCTGGCGCAAGTGTCTCAGTATTGGGTCACAATTGTATCGAATTTTTACAAAACTTCGTTTGCCCTTTAAATCGATTAAACCTTCAGTATCAACTGCTGATGGTTCGAAGCAAAGTATCATTGGATATTGTTCCTTGCCTGTTAAGTATAAAAACTTAACTAAAGTTTTAAATTTTTACCTGGTTCCGACATTAAAGCAAAAAGTTTATCTAGGGTTAGATTTTTGGCTAGAATTCGCTCTTGCGCCTGAAATTATATCAAAACTTTCTGAAATTGTACTCGACGAGCCAGCAGTCTCTAAAAATTTTCATGATTTAAAATGTTTAGCCTACGACGAGGTTAAGATGGAACAAGATTCTGATCGCTTAGATAGGATGCGGGATAAAATCCATAAAAAATTAGAAAACGCTAATGAAAAAGCGACCAAAACGTACAATGTTCGTTCGAAACCCATCAATTATCGTGTAGGACAAGTTTTCATAGAAAATAACAGCCAAAGTATCTTTTCAAAAGGCTGTGGCGGAACTGTGAAATAACCAGTTCCAAAACAAGCTCTTATTGTGGAGGAATTCGGTAAATAATTCCAAAGCAAATCCCCAGTTAAATTCCGGGATTTGGTATTAATCAGGATAAGCGACCTTCATAATAGAAAAGTCATATTTCCGTTGGCAGCAATTTGGCTGCAACATAAGCCGTGTTTTTTTTTGACGCGTATATACAATTGTGGATATTTCAAATTGCGATGAACGGTGAGTCGTACGATAAAAAGTCCAAGGGTCTTTTTCAAGGAGAACCACATGCTCTACAAATAATTTTAATCTTTTGTAAAAAAAAAATAATTATTTAGAAGTTATTTAAAAAAAAGTGATTTTTTGCCATTTATCGGCGCTAACCAGTTTTTATAAAATACCTCCTTAAAAATAAATTTTTTAAAATATAAAATGAAAGAGAACGTGATTCTCCATAAAAAAGTTTCTTAGAGTTCTATTGTGTGACTTACTGTTCATGAGTTATCGCAATTTGAAGGTATCCACAATTGTATATACGCGTCAAAAAAAACACGGCTATACTTTAAAATAATATCGGGTTCGGTACATTCGGCGCGACACTTTTTATAACGGCAACATAGTTGCTAAATTCAAATAAAAGTAAAATCCGCTATTTCCTACATAAATTCAATCGTTTGGAATTTATGTATTTAAATTTACGACCGCCACTTGAAGGGTAATTCAAATCCCTCTGCGACAATTTCCTTTGTTTACGGTCAATCACTGTGGTCCGATATCAGTCACTTTGACTGTCTGTCCGTTTGAGCGACTGATCGTCAGTCATCCCTAAGCAGTGCCGTCACTTGAGGCGCTAACAATAACAAATGTACGGTGCGATGAGTAAGCCTGACCAACTTACTCATTGCATACCGTCGTTGTTGTTGTTGTTACCATAGCTTTAATTTGTTTGTGCTCAATGTACACCGACATACACACACTATGCAGGGCTTATGCGTTCTTCTTGCCTTAGCGCAACGGCAAGATCAATTGGTATAAAGCGACGAAGTTTTCTGTGTAGTGTGTTCTAATTTTTTCGTAATGATTCGATATACGGTGATCGCAGTAACCGTCGCGGCCGGTTTATATGTACTCCTCAAAGCCATATGGAATTGGCTTTGGTGGAATTTGCTGTACAATATGGTATTCGATGTGTTGCCATAAATTTCTTAGAATTTCGGTCCGTCGTTATCCGTCGATATTTTCGTTTACGTAAACACTTTTGCGACGTCGGGTTGAGCGCCCAAGACTACGAAGTCTTGGGTCGAGCATTTAAAAAATCAGTTCCTTTTAAAAAGCAGCCAACTTGTGTCGTTAACTCGCGCTCATATTTAAACCGCGTTAGATTAAGGCCCGCGTCTACTTTGTTTAATGTATTATATCTAGAAATAAGTTCTTGTGTGAAATAAAGTAAAAAAAAAGCAATCGAGTGTTTTCATTCGCATATAATATAGAAACGATCTTAAGGCATTAACTCTAAACTCAATCGAAAATACATTAAACGCCGAAATAGGAAAAAACTTGGTACTGCATTATACGAGTTGGAAGATTTCAAAGGAAATTATATTGGTCCTTTTCACGCTGATGAGATCAACCCCTGAATTCCTGTATTTGCCATTTTTCAATTTGACGGCTTATCTTTTTTGAGCTTGAGCCACTCGTAATATTTTTGCCCGGCTTTTCGTGGGTCGAGCCACACGTAGTTTTTTGCCAGGCTTGTCGTGGGTCGTGCCACACGTAGTTTTTTGCCCGGCTTGTCGTGGGTCGAGCCACACGTAGTTTTTTGCCAGGCTTGTCGTGGGTCGTGCCACACGTAGTTTTGCTACAATAAGTTGAGGATCCTCTGTTCCTGTTTGTTCTAGCGCCCGAAGGACTTATAACAAAGCAGGTTTGTTGCGGATTGGTTCAATTTTGCAGATTTATTTTAGCTATTTGATTTTTACGCTAAAGCTTTTCGATTTGATTGTAAATTTAAAATCAACCGTTGGCCACCTACCGGCAAAAAGCACTCAGCTTTTGCACAAATCGAAAAGCTTTTTTTTGTAAGTACATACTATAAATGACTAAAATAAACTTGTTTGGTATATGAAAACTGTAATTGCAGTCCAATCGTAACGGCGTTCAAAAAAAAAAAAAAGGACTAAGAAACTGCCACTGCGCCTGTCAATTTTTTTTGCTAGCGGAACATGCGATCAGCAAAGAACAAAGAAAAAGCCACTGCGCCTGTCACATTTTTTTTTGCTAGCAGAACATGCGATCAAAAGAAACGGTAATTGCAAAAAAAATAGTAAGGGTGTAACCTTTGGCCTGGCCAAACATTAAATACCCTACACTGCAGTATTTTGGAAATTTTGCTCATATGGGAGGTGCCACGCCCTCTTGTCCGAGTTCACCCAGCTTTTGCTCAGAGCTTGCATTTATAGTTCTTAGTGTCTGAGTGAAATTTGGTTGGATTATCTCAAAAAACTCTTTCAGTATAGCATTTTGAAACATTTGCTTATATGGGAGGTGCCACACCCCCTTGTCCGATTTCACTCAATTTTTGTTGAGAGCTTTCATTTGTAGTTTTTAGTGTCTGAGTAAAATTTGGTTAGAATATCTCAAGAAACGCTTTTAGTATAGCGTTTTGATGCATTTGTTTATATGGTAGGTGCCCCGCCCTCTTGTCCGAATTCGATCAGTTTTTTTCAGAGCTTGCGTTTACAATTCGTAGCATTTATGTGTATTTTGGTTGCATTGTCGTAAAAAATACTCATAAAATTGCATGTTGAATATATTTTTTGTATGGGCGGTAGGCGTGTCCGTTGATCGATTTTGCTCATTTTCAATCTCCCGAGCTAACTTTGACGACGGAGGCAGTGTACAAAATTTCATTGAATTATCTTGCTCAGTTTTCCCAAAAAGTGTATTTCAACACACAGCCAGCCACCCAGCCAGCCTGCCAGCCAGACAGACGGACATGGCTATATCGAAGCAGGAGGTGACGCTGATCAAGAATATATATACTTTTCTATATCTGCCACGCCTCCTTCTCTGCGTTACAAACGGAAGGACAAAGTGAATATACCCTGGGTGTTGGGTATAAAAACAAGAATTTTTCCGCTATCGCGACATGTGGTCACTAGGCAGCGAGTGAGTTGCTATGTACAAAGAGAGTCAGTTGGTTTTTGGTCGGTCGGGAAAAAATAAAAACGCTGAAGTAAAGAAAGAAAAAATAGAAAATCGTAGAAAAGAAACGCGGGTACTTAAATTTATAAAATAGGTTAAATAAACCATAAAAAAAAATATATAAAGAAAATATTTGATGTAAAAAAAAAAAAAGAAAATTTGGTGAAAATTTTTCAAAACAATTAAATCAAATAAAAGAAAACACGAATTAGCATATTATTAAATGAAAGACAAGGAAAAATAAAGTGTTCAACCCCACTGCAAACTTAAAATCACCGACAGAAAATACGACAGTTTTGTGTGCGCTGTGACAAATCGGATTTGCGTTTAATTTTTGGAATTTGAAAAATAAAAAAATGAAATAAAATCCACCAACATCTGCCATAAGAATAAAATATCTGAATCACTAGCTAAACTAAATAAAAACTAGTAAGGGTGTTACCTTTGGCCTGGCCAAACATTAAATACCCTACACAGCAGTATTTTGAAAATTTTGCTAATATGGGAGGTGCCACGCCCTCCGAATGCACCCAGTTTTTTCTCAGAGTTTGCATTTATAGTTCTTAGTATTTAAGTGAAATTTGGTTGGATTATCTAAAAAAATGTTTTCAGAATAGCGTTTTGAAGCTTTTGCTTATATGGGAGGAGCCACGCCCTCATGTCCGATTTTGTCCAGTTTTTGCTTAAAGCTTGCATTTATAGTTTTTAGTGTCCGAGTCAAATCTAGTTCGATTATCTCAAAAAACGCTTTCTGTACAGCGTTTTGAAGCTTTTACTTATATGAGAGGTGCCACGCCCTCTTGTCTGAATTCGACCAGTTTTTTTTAGAGCTTGCGCTTACAATTTGTAGTATTTATGTGTATTTTGGTTGCGTTGTTGAGAAAAATACTCAAAAATTTGCATTTTGAAGACATTTTTTGTATGGGCGGTAGGCGTGCCCGTTGACCGATTTCGCTCATTTTCAATCCCCCGAGCTAACTTTGACGACGGAGGCTGTGTACCAAATTTCATTGAATTATCTTGCTTAGTTTTCCCAAAAAATGTATTTCCACACACAGCCGTTACCCAGCCAGCCAGACAGACGGACATGGCTATATCGACTCAGAAGGTGACGCTGATCAAGAATATATATACTTTTCCATATCTGCCACGCCTCCTTCTCTGCGTTACAAACGGAAGGACAAAGTGAATATACCCTGGGTGTAGGGTATAAAAAGGAACAATTTCCAACATTACAAGTACCTATAGTTGTATGTATATGCAATCACAGAAAACAAGAAAAAAACAATTTATGAAAAAAACTGAAAAACCTTAATAAACTTTAGTGGATTCAACTAAAACCAAATAGTTGCCGCAATCTATATTGGTTTTTAATATACAAACTATACTTTGCATAGAGCTAATGACGAATTTTCCCAAAAAAATGTAAAAAAAATGCGACAAAAAACTAGAGAACCTCAAAAAAAAAAAGCAACTAAAAACAAAATAAACAAGCAACGTCAATGCAGCAGCAACAGAACATAAACAGACACCAATAACCAAAAAAGCAACCCTACAGGACATCGGCTGCACCACGGATATTCTTTTTTACACCTGCCACGACGAACGAGTAAATTATTTTTATCTTTATTATAGTTTTAAAAAATTATTATTAGGCTTATATACTCTTCTCAAAAAGGGGTTTCCCTTTCAATTTTTCCATTGTAAATTTAAAAGTACACTGAGTACATATTATAAGTATAAGTATGTACCTATACAAAACATAACCTAAGATTTTGAGTTTTTGTTATTAAAGTTAGTTTATGTTAATATCATAAACAATATGAATTGCTAAGTTTTCTTAATTAAGGGGGATGCAGGGTGGTCTTAGCAGGATTTCAGATTTCGACAAAAGTAAGTAGATAGATGAGCATAGTAATAAGGATTTGTTTTTTTTTTTTTTGTTTTTGATTAATTCTTTTTTTATGATTGCGCAAGGGGAAAAGCAAATTAAACCCTAGCCGGGACGCTTGCCGGAACATTGTCCGAATTTTTTTTTTTTGAAATTTCAAAATCGCCCTGCGTAACATTGAGTATGTAAATCTAGTCGAAAATTTGTCTAACAAAAAGGTTAAAGTTTTAAGATGCGACAATGGCAGAGAACCGTGTTCGCAATCGGATGTATTTTTGTTTAATATGGATAAAAGTAGATCTTTTTGTCAGAAATGTAAAGCCGAAATTGTAGATCCTGTAAATAAGCTAGACTGCATACGGAGTGCATCGTTTTTTGGTTGCATTTTTCACTTAAATTGCACTGGTTTACCAGAAAATACTTTGATATTATCAAAAAACTAGCCAAATTTATTATAGCAGTGTGACTCATGTGTTGAATTGTCTGATTCGTGCATGAATAAAAAACTTGAACTGTTCTCTTGTCTATTAAGAGAACTACAAAACAAATATTCTATTCTTGATTCCAAGCTCTCAAACGTTGCTGCAAGTGTAAAAAAATCAAAGAACGGGAGTGAGTCATCTAATGGTACCAAAGCACAAAGCAAAGAAAAAAGAAAAGTCCACCGAATATTCAACTTGACACTCTTCCGATTCAAGCGGTGCCTATTAATTCACCTGTTCTCTCTGCGAACGAAATGTTTTTAGACGCGATCAGCGACGAAGCAGCTGCAACTGACTGGGTCCAAGCTCCAACAAAAAAAAACAAAGGGCCGTGCCAAAAACTAAAAATAAAGAAGTCACTGGCAATGCTGCTGCATGCGATTCTTTGATCGTTGTGCACACAATGAAATATTTACATGTTTCAAAGTTTGATACTGAAACTGACCCCAGTTCGATTAAAAATTATGTTGCTGGAAAACTCGACATAAATGCCGAATTACTGGTTTGCTCTAAACTTGTTAAAATGCATGCCGATCTTTCAAAACTTCGTAAATTTTAAGCTAGGTGTATCTGCACCCTTATTCAACAAAGTATTTAATAAGGAGTTTTGGCCACTTTCTATAAAATTAACTCACTTTATTCACAAACCAAAAAAATCGGGAGAGCCGGTTACCCTTCCACTTCAAGAAGAGGCAGTCGGTGCAATTCACATCCCTCCATCTGTGATGATTCCACCACAAACTACACAGAAAGAGAAACGTGCTCTTCGTTCGACAACCAAATAATATACTCACCTTCAACTGCATTAGAAGTGCGTTCTAATAGTGGTGACTTATGTTCTTTACTTTCATCTTCTTCCGCTGCTGCACTAACAACAACGAGTCAGCCTACGCAAGAGTTTATGTCGTGCTTAGAGCCTAGACAACAACAAACAACTGCTGATATGAACTCTTATTGTTTGCAGCAATCACAAAAATTATCATCTTACTCTTTTTTTTTATCAAAACGCTGGTGGCGTGCGTACAAAAACAACGCAATTTCAACATGCCTCTATCAGATAGTAATATTGAGCAAATTTGTGTTCAAATTAAATTTAATTCTGAGAGTTTTGTTTATCTTGTTGTTTCATATATTCCACCAAACAGTTCTTTTGATATCTATGAAAAATATATAAGTAATATATCTTTTCTAACTGAACGACTTAATCCAATTCTGTCAATTAAATTTTCTTAAAAATAATTTAAACAGAATTTTAGATTTGGTATTTGTCACCATAAGGCTCTGACTATAAAATTTAGTTTTTATAATTACGAAAAATTTGTTAACGATCAACCAGATCAATAAGATTTTAACAAAGCGAATTTCGTTGCAATCAATTCATACTTAACTAGCATTGATTGGTCAGTATTGAGTTCATTTGAATTCCCTCTTGACACCTATGAGTTCATTCACGGGAAATTTTTATCTGCAATTTCTCAATTTGTCCCCACTAAAAATTGAATTTTGAGAAATAAACCACCTTGGTTTAATTCAAGACTTTCTAAATTAAAAAAAGGAAAATTAAGCATTTAAAAAATTTAAAACATATAATTGTGATGAAGATCGATTGCGCTTTATGAAAGTACGGCAAGATTTTGATGCCCTTCATAACTTTTTATATAAAAATTGTATTTTTAAAGTTGAAAACAATTTAAAATTGAAATGGGTTTCCAACAAGCATGGAATTTGAAGGATTAAAATTGAACAACACCATTGAATCATGTAATCTTTTTACAAAATTTTTTCAAAAGGTTTATGAAAATTATTCGCATCCGCTTGGTATCGAAAACTTTCCTAATGAGATAACAAATCGTGAAGCCATCGAGTATTTTGTGGTTTCTGAAGAAGACATGTGTTTAGCTATTTCAAAATTGATACCTAGTTTAAAATCTTCTATCTGATTTTCCTCCTATTTTTTATAGAATGTGTGTCGATAAAGTTGCAAAGCCAATTTCAATTTTATTTAATAACTGCCTTAATAAAGGTATCTTCTTGGATTGTTGGAAGACATGTTCGATTGATCCTATATTTAAAACTGGCATTAGAAATGATATTTCTAATTACAGGGCGATTGTGAAACAGTGCACATTAGCTAAATTATTTGATGATATAATAAAAAATAAACTTTTCGAAAAAGTAAATAGCTTTTTAGTTAGCACCCAGCACGGGTTTTTTCCGGGCAAAGCCACTTGCACAAATTTGGCACTTATTACCAACAACAAAGTGAATGCTATGGAAAATAGTATTCAAATGGATGTACTCTATACTGATTTTTCTGAGGCGTTCGATAAAGTAGATCATAGTATTTTATTGATGAAACTAAAAAATGTTGGTTTGTCAGATCACCTGTTGTCATTTTTTAAGAGCTATTTGATAAATAGAAAATTGCTTGTTAAAATAGGTACTTCATATTCTGATTTTGCTATTAACGCAACTTCTGGTGTTCCGCAAGGAACGCATTGTAACCCGTTATTGTTCTTGATACTTGTCAACGATTTGCCTCAAATTTTAAAGTTTTCTAAATGTTTGATGTTTGCTGATGATGTTAAACTTTTTTTAAAAATTGCACATATATCAGATTGCGACAAACTCCAATATGATTTAACAAAATCACACGGTTGGTGTGTTTTAAATAACCTTAAACTAAACTCAAGTAAATGCTGTGTGGTATCGTACACGAGGCGTCAAAATTCAATAATTTTTGATTACACCCTAAATGGCTCGCTTTTAATACGAAAGTTTGAAATAAAGGACTAAGGAGTAATTTTTGACTCACAATTAAATTTTAAATGTAATTTTGACTATATTATTTCCAAGTCGAATGCTATGCTTGGATTTATAAAAAGGAATTCGAAACACTTTAAAGATCCTTGTACCATAAAATCACTTTATATGTCACTGGTTCGTAGTAATTTGGATTATTGTTCGGTTATTTGGAATTCTTGCTATAATGAAAACTAACCGGATTGAAAGAATTCAGAGGAATTCTACAAGATACGCTATAAAAAAACTTCGGTGGCCTGAGAGTCTTCCCACATACGATGCCCGACGTAAATTGGATTGGATTGCAGTCTTTGAAAGATAGAAGAACATATTACGATCTGATGTTCGTTTATAATGTTTTAAATAACAAAATTGATTGTGAGGAATTGTCGGCCTGTTTTAATTTATATCAAGCACCAAGGAGTTTGCGTCATAATCGAATGTTGGAAGAAGTCTTTCATAGAACAAATAATGGAATAAATGAACCAATAAATAGATGCATTAACTTATGTAATAATTTTTGTTCAATTTTGGATTTTAATTGTTCTGAATCTCGCTTTCGTTTACAGTTATTTATGTTATTTAATTAATATTTTTTATGATTGTTAATTATGTAGTCTGTAAGAATTGAATTCAGTAGACGTAAATAAATAAATAAATAAATATATAAATTCAAATGTGTTTAAATTTGCTAGAGAAAAGGGAATTTCTATAAATCCTTGTCCACCATATGTGCACGAATTGAATAGAGTCGCAGAAAGATATAACAGGTCTATTATGGACATCTCAAGATGTTTACTTACAGAAGCTAAAGTCAGTAAAATTTTTTGGCCAGAAGATGTTAAAGCAGCAGCATACTTGAAAAATCGGTCTCTTGCTAATACGTTTGAAATAAAAACTCCATACGAAATATTTTGAAAAGAAAAACTTAGTGCAAAATATTTAAAAATGTACGGTAGTAGAATATTTGTAAGAGTACCTGAACAGTTAAGAAGTTCGAAATAGGATATAGAATAATAGAATTATAAAAGCAAGACATGTTGATGTTATAGAAGAAGATGTAGAATGTATATGTTTTAACGAAGATATAAACAAAAGTGACAATTGGACTAAAGCAATTCAAGACGAAGCAAGCTTAAGTCAAAGCAATTTAAAAACTGACTAAACTGAGGAAGTAGTAACTAATGAATGTAGTGAAGGTATAAATGATGAAACAGAATCAGAATTGAAAAGATCAAAGAGAGTATCAGAGCCTAATAGTCGCTATTTTAATGATAATGTTGTTCAATATGTTTACGTAAATTTTTGTAATACTATAGTTCCTAGTACGTTTGAGGAAGCGATGAAAGATCAAGATTCAAAACAATGGAAAAGGGCAATGGATAGTGAAATAAATAGTCTAAGACAGAATAACACTTAGAAATTAGTTGACAAGCCTAAGAATAAAGATGTCATAGATGTGAAATGGATTTTAGAAAGAAAAGCGATGAAAGTTTTAAAGCCAGATTGGTTGTTAAGTGTTTTCAACAACAAGAATATATAGATAACATTTATTCACCAGTAGTTAAAATGCAAACTCTGAAATTGTTATTAGCTTATTTCTGTCAATATATATTTATAATCGAAAAAATGGATGTTGGAATGGCATTTCTTAATGGAGAAATTAGCTCGGAAGTCTATGTAAATCAACCAAGAGGGTATGAAGATGGTTCAAATAAAATTTACAAATTATTTAAATCTTTATAGGTCGTGGTATGAATGCTTCAATAAATTTATGAAAATTTTAACTTTGTGAGAAGCAAGCGTTCTAATAATGAATATATATTCATACTACTACTTGTTGATGATTTACTAATATGTAGTCAAAATTCAATTCAAAAGGTTAAAGAAGAATTATCGAGTCGATTTAAAATGCGAGATATGCGAAAAATTGGAACTTATGTTGGTATAGAGATTGACTATCAAGTCGAAAATAATATAATGACACTAAGTCAGCAAAAGTATTGTGACGAACAAATAAGCACAATTAGAAAGTAAATCAAACTGTGTAACGCGTTAATCTTTCGACTTGATAAATATCAAACTCAAGAAGCCAGATTTTTATTTTTTTAGAAACACTAATAGAGTTCTAATATTTCTTAAATCTTCTGGGAGACAATTAAACAATTTACGAGATAGAATAGGGTAAGAGTTCCTGAACTGAATGGAGTGAAACAGCAGTGTTTAGATTACTTCGTAATGTGTAGTTATCATTTATAGGACTTTGCATATACGTATAGCCACATCTCATGTAAAATACCTTTAAAACTTTAAAATAAAACAGATGACGAACGGGCAGAATTTTTGATTTTTTAAAAAGATCAATGAAATGGGTAAGTTGAGAGCAGTTACAGATTTTCCTTAGTGCACTTTTTTGTAGTATAATTAGTGGAGATATTTTATTTTGGTAAGCACTACCCCAACAACTTATTCCGTATTCCAGTTTAGAATGAAATATTCCATAGTACACTGTTTTTAATGTTTGATCAGATATATAGTTACGAAGAGAAATATGTTCATTCCAATTCAACTTACAATCAATTGTGACTCCTAAATATTTAAAACTATCAACCGTTTCAATTTGAAAGCAGCTGTCATCGCAAAAAATATGAGGGTTATAAAATTGTTGGGTACAGTTGAACGATCAAAAGCTTTTTCTTGTGCGGCATTCGAATATTTAAAATATTTAAATTATATTTAAATTCACTGCTAAAAATTTAAGGCAAGTGTTCTAAAAAGTTACAAAAAACAACGAAATTTAAACTTGTGTCTACGATAATAAGAGCGAAAATAAAATACCCGAATCAAAGGCTAATCGAATACTAATTTATTGAGTATAAAAGAAGTTGGGATGAAGTTTAATATTACAAAAGAGAGATTTTTCCAGAGTTGCAAAATAAAATTAAAGGAAATAGTAATAAAATATAAAGTAATATTTACAGAAATATTCAAATGATTAAGTTCAGTATTCAAACAAATTCTTTAACGCAAAATTATAACAAACTAGCCTCCTTTGCCCGCTTGGCTAGGCATGTTTGTTTTTTTCCCAATAGCTTAGAAGGTATACAGGGATAAAATTTTGATTTACGCCACTGCCACGTCACCAATAAAAATTTAGGTATTTTGAGAAAGTTAATTTCATTTCAAACCATCTTAAAAATTGGCAATGGCATAGCTGGAGTGTCCCAGGAAACCTTCAATTAAGGCTTGTTGATAGTTTGCCTTAGATGTTTTTCCTGTAGTACATCTAGATATTCTTCGTTTTGACTATGAAGCCTTCGGGTGACCTTCGGGAAGCATAGGGTATTCAAAAAAACTATCAGTTAAAGTTTGTTAATAATTCACCGTAGATTTTTTCCCTCTCGTGTACCAAGATATTCTTCGTTTTGATAATGAAGCCTTCGGGTGACCTTCGGGAACCATCGGGTGTTCCAATAAACTATCAATTGAAGTTTATTGATGGTTCACCATAGATTTTTTCCCTCTCGTATACCTGATATTCTTCGTTTTGACTATGAAGCCTTCGGGTGACCTTCGAACACCTTCGGGTGTCACAAAAAACTATCACATAAAGCTTGTTGACAGTCCGCCATAGATTTTTTCCCTCTCGTATACCTAGATATTCTTCGTTTTGACTATGAAGCCGTCGGGTGACCTTCGGCAAACTTCGGGTATTCCAAAAAACTATCAATCAAAACTTGTTGAAAGCTTGCCATAGATATTTTCCCTCTGGTGTACCTAGATGTTCTTCGTTTTGACTATTAAGCCTTCGGGTGGTCTTCGGAAAACTTCGTTTATAGCATAAAAACATTCCCATACCTAATATATACTCATTTCCAAATTTTCAGCTCAATTGGACGAATGGTTTCTGAGTGATAATGCTTCACACAGACACACACACAGTCATTTTTATATATATAGATTTAAAGTAGAAAGTAAGAATCAAATTAAATTAAAAAGTGCTTGACCGAACATCCTGGCCCCCTTGAAAGTACTTTCAAGCCGGTAGTAAAGCTAGCTTGTGGATGGGGCGCCGTATAATGCCTTTTGGTGTTTTTACATCCACCACTCTAACACGACTGTCTTTGCCTGGGATGACAGCCACGATTCTGCCTGTTACCCAGCGTTGTGGCGGAAGGTTATCTTCGTGTATGAGCCCGAGCGCGTCAACATCAATGATTGGTTGATCACGAATCCACTTTGAACGCGAGTGCAGCTCACTCAAATAATTGTGAGACCATACGTGCCAAAAGCGTTGCTTGACTGCGGTGATGCGTGATGTCTTTTTCTGTTGCAACTGTGCGCTCAGGCAATGCTTTTAATGAGCTACCGATGATGAAGTGAGCAGGCGTTAGCGATTCAAAATCACTCGGATCAGAAGAAAGCGGCGATAATGGTCGAGAGTTGAAAATGGCTTCAATCTCAACAAGTGCAGTTGTCAGCTCTTCAAATGTTAGGTGAGCGTTAGCAAGTGTACGATTTAGATGATCCTTCGTTGATTTAACCGCGGCCTCTCACAGACCGCCAAAATGTGGAGCCCTGGGTGGGATGAAATTAAAATTTATAAATTCATTAGAGCAAAAATTAATGATTGAATTTTTATTTTTAGAATTAAAAATAAATTCCTTCAGTTCAGCGAGCTTACGATCAGCGCCGACAAAATTTGTGACGTTATCATAAAAAATATCGGTCGGCAAACCTCTTCTGCAAGGCGTAAGACGTTCGACAGGTAGGCTGCCCATCATTTGCTCGAGCAATTTTGGTTTGTAGCGCACACAATGTACGCACGGTCTGACAGTGCGACGTGCAATGTCTCTGGCATTGATGATCCAAAATCTGAGACGAATTAACCCGACAAGAGCCTTGGGTCCAGCATGGTAGTTTGTGGTGTGCAAATTACGTACGAGGCATTCCACGAAGTGACAATTGCTGGGTAGCAAGACTGGATGCTTTTGCACATCAGGCAATGAAGATAGTTCTAAGCGACCACCAACCTTCAACAAATTGAATCCAAGAGTATCTTCACAAAACGGGTTAAGATACAGCGCAGCTTGAGCATCAACAATTTTCTTGGCACGACGAATATCTTCTGCAAAATACTGCTGCTGGATGTTCCACACGATGCACCAAAGAGCGGTTTAAATTTTTTGTGGAGCCAGAGACTGCTTCACTGATACTGCTAATAGATTTGTTAATTTTTCGAAAGAAACGAAACATCCGGGCGACCACGCGTTTGCTAGTCATGTGTGAACTATGTTTGTTTATGCAATTGATAATGTAACTAGATTTTTCTGTTACAAGAAACGTAGCTTTGCGCTTCTCTTTGTTGACTTCTTCCATGTCTGATGTAAAGAGAGCATTTTCAGGCCAGTGATTTTGAGAAAGCGATAAAAACGATGGGCCTGTATACCAAATTGAAGTGACGAGGTCTTGCACCGTGCATCCTCTCGATACAATATCAGCAGGGTTGTGCTGAGTTGGAACATACCTCCAGTTGTAATTAGTAGTGAGATCTTGTATCTCTGATACTCGATTTCCCACGAAAATTGAAAGAGTAGATGAGTGCATACGTAGCCAATGTAAAATTTTAATTTGAGAGTCACTCCACAAATAGACGTCAAATTGTAGATGACTAAAAGTTGTTTTGATTTTGGCGAAAAGCTTTGATAGCAGCAGAGCACCATATAGCAGAAGCTTCGGCAATGACTTCTTTTTTGTTGGTGCGACACGAGATTTTGCAGAGAGTAAGTTGACTGCAACGTTGCCGGATAAGTCTTCTATACGAAACTAAACGCAGCAACCATATGCACATATTGAAGATTCACAAAAACCGTGTATTAGCACAGGATGAGTGGTGATGCGAAGACAATAGCGAGGTATAGCAATCGATGAGAGCGAAGAGAGTTCTTTAAGCAAATTCTCCTAAGCGGTGTGGAGATTTTGGGGTACTGTCTCATCCCAATCCAATTTGAGCAGCCACAACTCTTGCAAAATCACCTTTGCTGTGACAAGCAGAGAAGCCAATAACCCAAGAAGGTCGAAGAGCGATAAAGCAAGCGATAGAATTGTGCGTTTCGTAGATTTACCTTTATAGAGATTTTTTGGCGAAAATAAAAATAAAAAGAGATCTTGTTTTTGATCCCACATAATTCCCAAAGCATTAGTGACGAAAATGTCGCTTGAATTTAAATCTTTAATAGTTTTATCGTCAACAAAAGAATCGAAATTAGAATGCCATTTGGCAAGTTCCATACAGCCATTTTTCAAAATAGTGGGAACTTCATATTTTATTGTTGATAGTTCCTCCAACGAATCTGCTCCGCATAGAAAATCGTCCACATAGAACGGAGATTTGATCATTTTTGACCCTAAAGCAAATTCTGCAGCATACTGGTCAGCCAAGTGATGCAGGTTTCTTACAGCGAGGAATGGTGCACTTGCTGTACCGTAAGTCACAGTGTTAAGTTGGTATGTAAGCACCTCTTCATTTTTTGAATTACGCCATAAAATGTACTGAAATCAGCGATCACGACAGTCGACCAGTATCTGCCTGTATATCTTTGTCATGTCAGCAGTGATGACGTAACGGTGAATGCGAAACCGGAGCAGAAGTGAAAACAAATCATCTTGAATAGTGGCACCTACCAATAAAATGTTGTTAAGCGATTTTTGCGATAAAGTTCGACATGATGCGTCGGAGACGACTCTTAGCTTTGTTGATGTACTATTCGGCTTAAATACACAATGGTGGGGTATAAAATAGTGAGGCGTGCTAAGGTCAAGATTTTCAACTAGAGTCATATACTCGAGTTTTTCGTATTCGTTCAAAAATTCCACATATTGGGCCTTTGTATCAGGCATACGTCGTTCTAAAGCAGCAAATCTGCGCAATGCGATGTCATGCGAAGATCCAAGACAAGCGTAGTTTTCCTTAAACGGCAATCGAACTATGATTCTTCCATTGGCATCGCGTGAAACCGTTTTTACGAAAAATGATTCGCAATCAGCTTGCTCACCAGAAAGCGTAGATGCTAAGTGAGTCTCATCTAATTTCCACAGCTGTTTAAGATTGAAATTAATTGACTCTTCGCAAGACTATAAACAAGTGGATTAACGCGAGGAAACTGTAGCATCAGGGATGTATTTGCCTGATACCACCCAACCTAACAGTGTTTTTTGGAGTGTAGGTAAATTATCGCCGAGTTTAATTTGGCCTACGGACAGCACATCAAAATAGCTTTCAGTGCCTAGAAGTAAATCAATGCGTTTTGATTTAAAGAAATGTTCATCTGCTAGCGTAGTATTAGCTGGCAGATTCCAAGATGAAATATCAATCTCTGTTTCAGGCTAGTATGAAATATGAGTAGTAACGCAAAAGCTGAGTGGCAGCTCAAAGTCAGTAACACGAGATTTTATATTTGTTGATGTTTTATGGTTTATTTTGGTGTTTGATGCACCAATGCTAATAAAACTACTCTACAAATGACTAAAAATTTTTTTTTTTGTGTCGTTTTCGAGATATCGGTCATTTTCGGTTTTCGGACCAAAAAAAAAGATAGTTTTATTTAAATACAAATATCTCAAGAACCAATGTTTGTATTCAAACGTAGATGTATATGTCATGTTAAAGGTAATTAAATTACCTACAAATGATATTCACATCACTTTTTGGTTGGATTGTTAGTTTCGGCGAAATAAATTGATTTCTAAAAAAACATTTTTTTTTTTTTTTTAAAATTAAGAAAAAATCAAAATCAACTGCAGATTTATACAAGAAGAAATAACTTTTTTACAATTTTTTTTTTTGTATCATAGACTATATATTTGTGAAGAAAATAAGATACCACTTAAAAAAATCGATGGAAAAATGCAAAAGTTGTATACAATTCATTGAAAAGTTACCAAAATGCGTTTTTCCCTATTTTTTTCGTTTTTTTGTAATAAACTGTTCGATAATTAAAACTTTTTGTAAAACACATGAGAAAATCCAAAAAATTCTTAAGGTAGGCGTTAAAAAAATATTCCCTTGTCTCGTCGTTTTTCTCCAGCACGTCAGATTTTTTTTTAATCGATTTTTGAAGTTTTTTAATCCACTATACATACATGAAAAATACAAAAATAGCGCATTCTTGTGTTAAAACGATGAATTTAACTATATGATCCTTACATTTGAGGTGTATCCTGTGTTCAGTAAACTTATGCAGGATATTACGAAGAATATTTTTGTAGACAATTTTAACCCTCTAAGACTCTTACAAGTGGGTCATTCTGACCCCCCCACATTTAGGTCAAAATGACCCACATGTGGGGGTTTTAGAGGATTAAAATTGTCTACAAAAATATTCTTCGTAATATCCTGCATAAGTTTACTGAACACATGATACACCTCAAATGTAAGGATCATATAGTTAAATTCATCGATTTAACACAAGAATGCGCTATTTTTGTATTTTTCATGCACAGTGGATTAAAAAACTTCAAAAATCGATTAAAAAAAAAATATGACGTGCTGGAGAAAAACGACGAGACACGGGTATTTTTTTTTAACCCCTACTTTAAGAATTTTTTGAATTTTCTCATGAGTTTTACAAAAAGTTTTAATTATCGAACAGTTTATTACAAAAAAACGAAAAAAATAGGGAACAACGCATTTTGGTAACTTTTCAATGAATTGTATACATCTTTTGCATTTTTCCATTGATTTTTTTAAGTAGTATCTTATTTTCTTCACAAATATATAGTCTATGATACAAAAAAAAAATTATAAAAAAGTTATTTCTTCTTGTATAAATCTGCAGTTGATTTTGATTTTTTGTTAATTTTTTCGAAAAAAAAAAATGTTTTTTTTAGAAATCAATTTATTTCGCCGAAACTAACAAACCAACCAAGTGATGTGAATATCATTTGTAGGTAATTTAATTACCTTTAATATGACATATAATACGTTTGAATACCGATATCTCGAAAACGACACAAAATAAAAAAAAAAAATAATGCGATTTTCGGAATCATACATATAAAATGGATAGTGGCATTCACTGGGAAATTTGGCTGTAGACTAGTGTAATTTCAATGTTGTGTTTCTCACGTGGCAATCGTAATTTTTGCGAAAATTGTTCAGTGATAAAGTTAACCTGAGAGCAAGAATCGAGAAGTGCTCTGCCAAATTGGTAGCAACCAGCGGCGTCACGAACGAGTACAATTGCTATAGCGAGAATAATTGCATCTTGCGATGAGCTTTCGAGATGAGTATGCACTGCAGCGGTGGTCTGTACTGCTGATGGTGATGACACCGATGGTGGCGACGAGGAACCAGAAGTAGTAGAATTCTGAGAATGATGAAGTAATGAATGATGGGATTGAGCACAAACCTTACACTTGTATGCAGAAGTGCACTGCGTGACCCTGTGGTTTTTCGATAAACAATTGTTAAATCGCTCCATAGTAGACATGTCGTTAAAACGTTGACAACTATTTATTGCATGATCTGCACTGCCACATAGAGCGCAAGTGCGTTTATTGCAAGCGAAGGAATAATTTTGACGAGGTGACTGATGCTTATCAACCCTTTTTGAAAATTTGTTGTCGACTGTATGGGGTGTGTCGTGAGATGAGTGTGGCGTTTCCATTGACTCGAGAAATTGGCAACGCCTTTCTAATACTTTAGCGCAATCATCCCACATAGGTAGTGAGCTAAAATCAAGAGATTCCTTTTTTGCGTTCCATCATCAACTTTATGCATCACTAAGTAAATTAACATAGCATTGGAAATCTGTGAAATTAGAGAACTGTAGAGAGCTGAAACATTATCCACTAAACTTCTCAGTTGCTTACAATTCTGCTTCTGTATCGAAGGCAATTCAAAAAGCGACGCAACGTTTTCCATAAAAATGAGTGTGGTGTTGTATCGAGCTTTAAGCCTATCAAGTGCCTTTGGATAACTTTCGTTGGTCACTTGAAAAGCTTTGACAGTATCTAAGGCTTGCCCCTGCAAGCAATTAAGTAAGTGATTAAACTTCTGTATATTTGACAGATTGAGCTCTCTATCAATAATTTGGTTAAACGAAGTTATAAAATTTTTGTACTCAGAATACGTACCATTAAACGAAGGCAGCTTTAGCGCAGGTAATCTAGTGCTAGAAGTAGGCATCGTAAAATGGGTTTGACTAATTGAGGTATTATGCAGGTCTTCACCTAGTTGTTCTTGTATAGCAATTTTTATGCCGACATACAAATACTCGAGTTCGCCTCTCATATTATCTTCGGGATCCAATTTCTCTATTTGTGTTTGATAACTGCTAATTTGCGTAAAATATGACTCCAAAATACCCAAGCGACATTTAAGCTCGGTAGACGTCAAAGTTTTTCCTTCTCCTCTCCCATTTGCTTCTATGATGCCCTTTATACGGAAAATATTATTTTTGGTATTAGCGCATTGTTGATTGAGAGCTTCTGCCATGGTGCAGCGACGACGAAAATATAAACAATAAGCCCAGCGAAAGATAGAAGAATACCGTGAAAGATAACAGGCAAAAAAACGCATCAGCAATTGCAGCGTGAGCGAAAGTAGTAGTAGTAGTGAACGCAGTTGTTAACAGTACCGTTGACAGCGACGAAAAATGCAGCACAGTGATACAGATGTTAACAGTTCCGTTGACAGCGACGAAGAATGCAGCGCAATGTTAAGAGATGTTAACAGCTCCGTTGCCAGCGACCAAGAATGCAGCGCAATGTTAAGAGATGTTAACAGCTCCGTTGACAGCGACGAAGAATGCAGCGCAATGTTACGACGTAAAGTGCCAAATTAAGTTCGGCTTGTGAGCAACTATTCTTATGAGAGTTTTATGTACATATATTTGAAGATGAGCACGATATGATGTATACATTTTTTTTTTTTTTTGAAAAACTAACGGCTAGCGACAACGGGTTTCAAGGTGACCATAGGTTGAATTTTTTTATTTTTTTTTTTAAATTCTTTATGATGTTATTGAAACCTCTTGAAGATCACGCTACCGATATGCCACGAAATCTGTAGACCACTCTTAACTCGCGTGTGATTATGTAGAAATAGTTTTTATGTAAAATTTTTTGCCAATCAATTATGCGAAATTTAAAGACAAAATGAACGATCAAAAGCTTTTTCTTGACCGGCAGTCGAATATTTAAAATATTTAAATTCACTGCTAAAAATTTAAGGGCAAGTGTTCTAAAAAGTTACAAAAAACAACGAAATTTAAACTTGTGGTCTACGATAGTAAGAGCGAAAATAAAATACATGGATCAAAGGCTAATCGAATACTAATTTATTGAGTATAAAAGAAGTTGGGATGAAGTTAAGCGTTGAACAGAATGATGAAGCTGTAGTATGCCGCTGTAGTACAAAATGTAGTGTAGCAGACGATGAAGCGCTTCGAGAATTTCTATGAACAGAATAGCGAAGTTTGCTGCTTATGGAATAGAGTTGCCAATCTTATTTCGTTATAAAATTTGCATAAATTTTTGAAAGACCTAAACTTTTAAAACTTGAAATTATTTTCACAATTTTATTTGCTGCTCTTTTTCATGAAATTTTTATGAATTTTGCGCTGAATTAACTTTTAAATCATTGAATAATTTTTACAAATTTATTTTCATCAATTCGGTAACATTGTTCTTCTGTCAAAAAGCATGCAGCAAGTGACAAAGTTGAAAAGTTCGAACTTTGTACTACGCCTCAAGCTTCAGCTACAGCGTTAACTTCACATTGTGTTGACGCGTATTAAAATATGTGTAGTCTACTTTTGACAGTTCGTCGCTTACTTCGTACTTTAAGCTTCAGCTACACATTCTGTTTCAGCAGTCAAGCGAGAAACACATAAAAAGTATGCATGCATCAAGAATTGTCAAATTGAAGTAAAATACATGTCTGCTTATGACAGCGCCCAGATAGAAAGCATGCTTCCTCTATTTTTACTTTTTGGGTTCTATTTTTTAAATAACTCTCAAACCAATCATAGACGTGGCCTCGAATTCCTATACAATGGAGTTTATTTAGATGGCATTCATGATCTACCATGTCAAACGCTTTGGTGATGTCCACAAAGAGTCCAACACAAATACGTTTTGAATCAAGACCTTTGTGTACAATACCACAGACATCCAGGAGCAATAAAGCGAAAAAGTCGTACACGCAGTGAAAGTGAAAGTAAATAAAGTGCTAATTGTAATATTAGATTTTGAATGTAAATAAACAGTACCGTGTAAAAATAAACGTTTGTAATTTAAATAAACCATTTTATAACTAAATAGAGTGTGTGCTTTGATTGCTACAAAATCCAGTGATCGAACTCAGAAAACTGTAAGAGACTGAAATTATTGTCATAGAGACAGGAAATTTCGTAGCAGTATATTGAAACTCTTGCTGTTAAATATAATTTAGAAAAAGCTAAGCTATTTAAGACTTTTATGGAAGCAAATTTAAAGTTAGATCCTGCCGAAAAATTAAATACAAATGTATTGTATAGAAACATAATTGGTGAACTGTTATGTATCAGTACTGGTACTAGACCAGATATAGCATATAGTGTAAACTATCTTAGCAGGTTTCAAAATTGTTATGACGAAACGCATTCTAAATATGCACTTCGTGTTCTGAAATACTTATATGAAAGAAAAGACTTTAAATTAACTTTTAAAATGAATGAAAAAGTAGATGTTCTAGATTGCTTGGTTCATGCCAATTGGGCTGGCGATAATATTGATCAGAAGTCCACTTCAGGTTATTTAATAAGAGTTTTTGGAAGTACTGTTTACTGGAAATCACATAAACAAAATACTGTTACAAAGTCCTAAACTTTTGCAGAGCATGTTGCATTGCCTGAGGCAGTAATGTAAACCTTTTGAATGAAATATTAGAAGATACGTTTAATGTAAATATAAAGAAACTAGTTAAGGTATACGAGGATAACTCGAGCGCATTAATTATTGCAAAACACGGAAATTTTACAAAAAATTCTAAACATATCGAAGTTCAAAACCATTTTGTTAATGAAAACTATGAAAAAGGTAAAATAGAAATTGTGAAAATAGAATTTGAAAATAATATTGCAGATATTTTTACTAAGGCATTGTCAAAGGTTAAATTTATAAAATTTCGAGATATTTTAAAATTAAATTAATATACAATAAGTATAAATGTAAGGAAGCGTGTTGAGTGTATGGTACATTTATATTTCATAGTTAGCATCACTGTTTTGCTATAAGCGTCAGTATCAGTATACATACAGCACGCTGCCGAATAAGTCGTCGTCTTGAACGCATCTCTTTTTATACTTCTTTATTTAATATATTTAACTTATGTTCTTTAATAAATGAATTACATAAAATACAATAAGCAAGTGCTTTTTTTCTAACATTATTTAATGCTGGTTCTCTCGACAAAATAATCTCTGTTCTATTTGGTCTGAATCGAGTTTGTGTTTGTGACAAATTTTGTGAGGGCTTTTGGTTAGCCGATTGCTCGCAGATTGATTAAAGGGCCGTCTACACGCACAGTTTTTCCTCAAGTCTTACCTGCGCAAACTGGTTTGTGCAGGTAAGTCTGCACGTGTGGACGGCAAAAGTCATGTTTGCACAGTTCAAAAGTGCGGCCTGTGCTTTCTTTGACTTTCCAATGATTTTTTTGTGCAAACTAAGCTTGCGCAGGCAAGTTGGAACGTGTGGACGGTGTACAGGCCGTGCCTTCAATCTGTCGCTTAAATTGCAGTCTTCAAATGCATGTATATTGCATGTGATAGCTCTGTCATGAAAATTATGCGTTTTTTCATTAATTTATTTTGGAAAATATACAAAAGAAAAAACAATTCAAATGAAAATAAAAAGTTTGCTATACGTCAAGTTTCTATGAAAATGAAGTATACTGAAAACTGCACAGACTTGCCTGTGTCGTGTGGACGCGATATAAAAAGTATGCGCAAACTCTCTAGTTTGCACGAACTAGGTATGCGCAGGTAAGACTGTGCGTGTGGACGGCCCTTAAGAGCTGGTTCACACACACGATTAAACTGTCGGGCGATAGTTATATTCTCGCTGACGGCATATGAGAGCGGACACACGTGCGATTTGCTATCGGGCGATTAATAAATCTCATTCTCAGGCTGATTGAGAAACGATCGCAACCCGACTAAAAAATCGTCTAACGGTCAATTCTCCATTGCTGCATATACAAGCGCCCACACGGCAGACTAAACTATCGGTTTTGCTCATAACTCAATGAACGTCGAAGATTAAAGAACGTCAAAATATATTAGAGCCGCTTTTAGCAACAAGTGAATTTAATTAATAATCTGTACAATCGGTTCATAGTCTGAATAAAGAATTTAATTATATTTATTTCCTGTGGTGTGCATTCTGAATTTTGTTTGCGTGTAAAGGAAACATTCTCCAGTGGGCTGCGTCAAGCACCTCAACATAAAACACGCCAAATTTCTGAGACTATTTCAACGCACACCGGGAAATGCTAGTGTTTTTACAAAAGCTATATCTGGATCTTCTATTACCTTAGTGTAAAGCTCAGTCGTCCTTCCACTGGGACTGCAAGCCGCATAATGGTGTCGTGTTTTTCTATCCATGGTTTAATCAAATGTGCAAGCTCGTTGCACCATGGTACAGTCATCCTGTAAAAGCGAAAAATTGCTCAGGGTATTCAAGAAGCTTCCTGTGAAGTGTATAAAATTTTCCTTTTAGAAGTCTATCGCTGTAAATTGGATGTACCCAAAATGCGCGCAATTTTTTTATTTTCTTTAATCTTCTTGTAACGATTGCCGCTGCGCACAACACAACCTTTCTCTTCAACATTTTATACAATCTGCGAGCAATCGCCCGACTAAAAATCAACACAAAATTTGACACAAACTCAAACCCGTTTCAGACTATTTAGTTCCCCGACAATTAAGTTTGTCGTGTGAACTGGCTCTAAATAATCGACGAGAAAGTTCCTCTCTTAAGGGCCGTCTACACGTACAGTTTTACCTCAAGACTTACCTGCTTTACTGGTTTGTGCAGGTAAGTCTGTATGTGTGGACAGCAAAAGTCAAGTTTGCTAAGTTCAAAAGTGTTGCCTGTGCTTTCTTTGAATTTCCAAAGATTTTTTTGTGCAAACTAAGCTTGCGTAGGCAAGTTGGAACGTGTGGACGGCGTACAGGTCGTGCCTTCCCGAGTAAAAAAAAACAATTTTTAAATTACGGCTGTACAAAGGCCGAACAAGGGCCAAATTTCATTTAATTTTTTGGGCTGTACAAGGGCTGAACATGGTCTTTTTGCAGGACATTTTGGCCGTACACAATGCTTCATATGGGCTGTTCAATTGAATTTTTCATTTGAATTGGGCTGATTATGGGCTTTACATCGGCCGTATAATTTGTTTATATTTTTGAAATGGGCTGAACATGGGCTGTACATGGACTGTACGTGAGCTGTACAACTGAAGTTTATTGTTCTATTGAAATTTATTTTATATGATTTTGGACGAACAGAAAATAATTCAAATATTGCAGACATCGTTAAGTTGTACGACTTGGATTCGAAACCCAAGGATGGCGGAAAAAATTTTTTTATTGTTTTTTTTCTGACATACAAAATTGGCCTGTTGGTTGTTCTTTTTTCAATTGAAATAATTTTTTTTTTTTTTAATTTTAACTTTGCATTTCAAAGAGTTTTCTCTTTCAGCTGTTTAACGTTCAGAATTTGAACCTGGGAATCCCAAGTGTTCTGCGATTAACGAGCTTAGCTAAAGCCATCATTATTGAGTAGCTGGCTGAAAATTTATTATATCATATTTATTCTGTCATTCATTTTTATATGATAAAAAAATTTAAAAAAATTGTATTTTGACGCCAAATAGAAATGAAAAAATCAATTGTACAGTCCATGTACAGCCCATGTTCCGCCCATTTTCAAAATATATATAAATTGTATGGCCGATGTACAGCCCACGATCAGCCCATGTACAGCCCATGTTCAGCCCATTTCAAAAATGAAAATAAATTGTACGGCCGATGTACAGCCCACTTTCAGCCCAATTTAAATGAAAAATTCAATTGTACAGCCCACGTTTAGCCCATGTACAGCCCATGTTCAGCCCATTTCAAAAATAAAAATAAATTGTACGGCCTATGTACAGCCTATGTTTAGCCCAATTCAAATGAAAAATTCAATTGTACAGCCCATGTTCATTCCATGTTCAGCCCATTTGTTTTCTATATAAATTTTTCTTTGTACAGCCCTTGTACGGCCGCATATACAACCTTTTGGGCTTTTTTAGTTATATACAGCCCTTGTTCAGCCGTTTGTATAGCCTTTTGGGCTTTTTTAGTTTTGTACAGACCACTTACGGCCTTAAAAAAGCCAGAAAGCCCACGTTCAGCCCTGTCGGTTAGATTTCACTCTCCAAAAGCATTTATTTGAAAAATTTGCAAAAGCAAAAACAATTCAAATTAAAATAAAATTTTTGCTAGACGTCGTGTTGCTATGAAAATGAAGTATACTGAAAACTGCACAGATTTGCCTGTGTCATATGGACGCGATAAAAAAAGTATGCGCAAAATCTCTATTTTGCGCGAACTGTACGTGTGAACCACCCTTTAATCTCCGTAAATTTTAATATTGACGACAATATCAGTGAAGTTGGCAGTGCTAGGATCTATTGTTTTCTAAAAACAACTAACCTAAAATTAGTTAACAAAATGAGAAAATATTTTTTTTTACTTTTATTTGATTTAAGCGGTCAGTCCGCTTGCGTGCAAATAGTACTATCGCCCGAAAATTAAGTCTCTTCTATGTTCAGGCTCTTATCCGTTTAGAACATACTACTTTATATGAAAGTTGTTGCGAATTTTCTTTTCGTGTTTATCATTTTCTTCAAATGGTTAAATTTTAAAAATAAACTGTCAACCATCTGGCGGCAAATACATAAACTGCGAAGAAAAATAGGAAGAAGAGCTTTAAATACCACTAAATCATTCGATAAGAAAAGCCAGTTAGAAACACGCAGCCATTTTACAATATTATCCAATAAGGAACCGTATTTAGGCGTCACTTTGTCCCTGACGTGCCTAACGTGAAAATTTTGTCTCTCTTGAAAATGCCTCATGTTCATTAAAATATTCCTAACATCAAAACAAATACTATTTACGTAACAGTTTACTTGTTATTTAGCTAAATAGAGATTAAAATTGTACTTAGCTATCAAAAAATTGAAGTATATGCAAAAATTGTGAACTTAAATATTTACTTAAGAGTTAGGTATTAAAGGGTTAATTTCATGTACTACGTAATTTTACGAAACATGAGACACTGTACGACGACAGTTAGACAGTTGGTTTTTGATCTGCATCGCGACGAGTTGGTTTTGTCGACGACGGCACGCGGTTAAAGAGCGGATTTTCTAAAAAGATGGCGAACGGGCTAAATAAAGTGAATAATGGAAAAATTTAAATAGAGTGAAAAAAAATTAATAAATAACAATTAAACGGACGTTAGTATTTCGTAATAATTGAAATTTACTCGGTGAAAATAAATGTAAAAAAAAAAACCTATCGGCCGTCAACCATCGCGAGTGTAGTTATTACGTTGTGCACAAACAACAAAAAAAAAAAAAAAACAATTAATAAGACACATTGGAAAACTGAATCCAATAAGTGCGCGTTTAAAATTTATAAAATTGTATCCTATAATGGGAACTAGCAAAAAGAAAAATGTGCATGCGCGAACCTAACCTAAAAAGGTTGAAAAGAATTTAAAGAGCGCTAGCGCTCCCGCGGAAAAAGAAACTATATAACGTAAAAGACAAGCATCCGAAGCAGAAGTTAAAAGGAGAAGTTCGTAGTGCTGTTTCTCTATAATAATTTGCAAATGAAATACCGCAGATTCGCGGTAGAGTGAGTGCGACGAATCATTTAATTCAGAAAAGTTCTGATTGTGTGCATTGACAAGTGTTGGTCAATATGCACCAATGTATGGCACACTGAGCGAGACAACGCATTAATATGCTGGTTATAAAAAAAAAACGAAAGAAAAATTAAAAGAAACTGCGAAAGTGCGTCAAAGTGACATTAAAAAAAAAAGAAACAGAGGGAAAAAAAAAAAAAATTAAACCGCTGTAATGAACAACAAGTGACATGTAACGAAGAAAAAAAGACAGAGAAAAAAATAACAATAAACCAACGAACAAAATGTCAGAAAAACAAAAATGATAAATTAAAAAGGTTATTTTTTTTTATAAAATCGTAAAATGCTACAGTGGTTAAACAATTAAAAAAAAGAAGAAAGAAAAAAAAATAAACCCGCATTAAAGTAACAAAAAAACAACAAACAAAAAACACCAGAACATCGCACTATGGGTGCCACAATTATAGTAACCGCAGCAGCGTTCATCCGAGCCACCACCAGCTACGTCATCGTCAGCTACGTCATCGGGAAAAACAAATAGCTTTAAGAGGAGTAAGAGTTCTTGTATATATTAAGGCCCTATATTTAAATATATTACATTTTACATTTAGATTACTACATATTTTTAAGATGGTTTGCAAATCAAAGCCCATATGTTTAAAATCACTAGCATTTAGGTTAATTTAATAAGAAAAACAAAAACTGTACTAAGATTCTTGAATTCCTTTTTTTTTATCCCCTTTATCAAGGGCATATTCACTTTGATTAAAATAACAAAATATACATATATTTCTTAAATAAAAATATGTCTATAATTATAAAATGAACATGAAGCGTTAAAACTTTTTATTTAAAGGGATGCCAGTCCAACACAGTATGCAACATTATAAGTAAGTAATCTTGAAGTACATCAGGGGCAATTTCATAATTGAGTGCCGGAATTGCCATAGGTGGGGAGGGACAATAGCACTCCAAGTGACAGAACATCGAGTCACTTGATTGCTTTTTATCGATTTTCCTTGGGGTTTACTGCAGAATATAAGATCTCAAGTTTCACAGATTTTTTTTATGGCTATCATTATGGCATGACATTTTCTATGTTCACGCGTTAGGACAAAAAGGGAGAAGCACGACCATCAGATAGTCTAGCCGGAGATTAACCATTTTATCATGCCGCTTTGTACCTAATGCCTTATTTTGAAAATATTTTTGTTTTTAATGTTATTTTGATTTCATTGTCATATAACCCGCGCGTAACATAGATGGCGCCCAACGTTAGCAAGCTTGATTTTTTCTTTCTTTCAAAAATGATTAATTTTCTGAATTTAGTTTATTTTTCTTGTTGGTCGCGTAACATAGATAACCAACGCTGATCGAAAAAACTAACGAAAAAGAACAAACAAACCAAAGATTATCGATTTTAGCATTTTCTTTTTTAAAGCATTCTGCATACAGATTTCACTTTAGAAAACGGAAAAAGTGGGAATGCTGCATTAGACCTAATATTTAGATTTGATTCTGAATTTAGTAGCAGTGTAGCGCTCAACTTATGAATTTTTTTTTAAAAAACCTTAGTGTGGCTGTTCGATTGTGGAAATTTTTTTTGTTGTTGAATTTTCAATAACATAAATTGAAACAATAATTTTTTTTGAATAATTTTGAATGCTGATCGCCTTCATGATACGAGAAATGGAGTCCGCGTTTATCATTAGTAAAGTTGATATCTCGCGTTGCACATTTCCCGGTCATAAAAGAGTTTAGTACACCATAGCAGGATTTGTAAGTCCTTGAACTTTCTGTTCAAAGGAATTTCATGCCGCGACAAATTTTGGTTGGTGATAATATAGCAGCACACAGATCTGTATGTAGGAATTGAAGCCTGTTTGAGTCATTATATTTCTTTTAAAAGGATTTTAATTGTAAAACTAGGCAATTTAATTGAACTAGTCAGATTTGCAAAACATTTTAGTAGCTTTTCTTTGCAGTTCATACAACTGCTTTTTATAGTGCTGCAGAGAGTTTTATTGGCATCCCTTTATTTTTTTTATGAAATTTTCTTACTGGATTTAAAGATATACCGTTGGAAACTTCAAAAGCTGGAAAAAAAGGTAACTATATTCAATAGTTATAACTTTTCTTCTTAATTTCTTAACAGTTTCTTTTAGTTGTTTGCACTAAATTTAAATATTTATTACTAACAGCTTTGATATGAATAATTGATAGTTATATGTATTACATATACCTACTATATTAAATTTTAAATATTTTTTTTTCTTTGAAAAAGAAGACATCCGCGTGTGACACTAGAGATTTGTGGTCGTATTTTGAATTTCTTATTCGCCCAGAATTACGCGCGAGAATTTACACTTTTTTTTTATTATTAAGATTTCAAAATTATTCCATTTTATAATTTTGAAAACTCGGACTAAACTTTATTTTTGTTGCATACATTATGCACCTTCGTTCAAAGGGTGACACAACTAGCTCTCGAGGAACTCCTGGAAGAGGTAGAGGTAATTCAAACGCTAGGGGTTCAAGCGTTAATAATTCAGGTGTATTCTTAGGGACAACGCGTAATCCTCCCGTTTTGCACTCACCTCATACTTCAAGACTTTCCCTTGATATTCAGCAGGAAATTTTTCAAAACCCTGCCGTTGTTCAGTACGCAATATCAAACTTGGGACAGCCCTCTGAAGCCGGTTCACTTGAATCCGACAAAGTCAAACCCTAGTTCGGTTTTTTTAAACTTGCCTCTTTATAAATTGGTATCGCCCGCAAGGGCATCTTTTCATAAAGGAGAGATGACGGGAGTAACGACCCTGCGTACCCTAGTGAATCCAAAAAGCGTCTGTTCCCACAGTGGGCGGCTTATTGGTCAGCGTCTGTTCCCAGATTGGGCGGCTGCGTACTTTTGTAGGTTACCCTAAGACTGGGGTTGCATTGGGTATAACTTCGTGCGACAATTCGGTCGTACGACCAAATCATGTTCCGGTGGAGGTGTGTGGTTGACTTTTCGATATTCATCTCCTTGTATTTTTTTCGTACGACTTCGCTTGATGCGACCAAAATTTTTTTTGTTTTTGTCAGCCACTAGTACGAGGTGATAAATGTTGGGAAGGTAGCTATACATACTTTATTGGGGCGTGCATTTCTTTTCTTCGTGCGGCTGGATTTACGTACGGGGTATATCCAATGCAACCTTAGCCGAAGGTAACTGAGCTATGTTCGAGACCGCTCGGCATACAGTCTTGTCAAGGCAGGCTGCTAATAATTACTTAAATTTTTATATTTGTTTTAAAACTCGTTCCAGACAGCGGAGCCATATCGATAAGAGTGCGTTTGCACTTGGCCGGCCTTTTGCGAGTTAAATCACTGAAAGTTCGACCGAGGGCAGACGCAATCTACATCCCTAGGTCCTCTTTTGGACTAAACGGTGGAGGTTTCACCGGGGGGTCTTCGTTATGGTGATGTTGGACCCATGGACATTTTTGCAATCTGACTAATTGGTCAAAATTATGCTTTGTTTCGCCCGGCTATTCGTGGGTCGTGCCACACGATTTTCTTAAAGGTTTTAATGCTAGTCTTTGTGTAGCGCGCGGGTGTCTTCTTTCTTTTAGCACAAGGTTGTTCATTTCGCCACTAATTGCACGTTCAGTAAATCCGTTTTCCTGTTTGCTTTAAGTCTGAAAAGCCTTAAAACAAAGCAGGTGTGTTGCGAATTTTCTTTTCGTGTTTATCATTTTCTTCAAATGGTTAAATTTTAAAAATAAACTGTCAACCATCTGGCGGCAAATACATAAACTGCGAAGAAAAATAGGAAGAAGAGCTTTAAATACCACTAAATCATTCGATAAGAAAAGCCAGTTAGAAACACGCAGCCATTTTACAATATTATCCAATAAGGAACCGTATTTAGGCGTCACTTTGTCCCTGACGTGCCTAACGTGAAAATTTTGTCTCTCTTGAAAATGCCTCATGTTCATTAAAATATTCCTAACATCAAAACAAATACTATTTACGTAACAGTTTACTTGTTATTTAGCTAAATAGAGATTAAAATTGTACTTAGCTATCAAAAAATTGAAGTATATGCAAAAATTGTGAACTTAAATATTTACTTAAGAGTTAGGTATTAAAGGGTTAATTTCATGTACTACGTAATTTTACGAAACATGAGACACTGTACGACGACAGTTAGACAGTTGGTTTTTGATCTGCATCGCGACGAGTTGGTTTTGTCGACGACGGCACGCGGTTAAAGAGCGGATTTTCTAAAAAGATGGCGAACGGGCTAAATAAAGTGAATAATGGAAAAATTTAAATAGAGTGAAAAAAAATTAATAAATAACAATTAAACGGACGTTAGTATTTCGTAATAATTGAAATTTACTCGGTGAAAATAAATGTAAAAAAAAAAACCTATCGGCCGTCAACCATCGCGAGTGTAGTTATTACGTTGTGCACAAACAACAAAAAAAAAAAAAAACAATTAATAAGACACATTGGAAAACTGAATCCAATAAGTGCGCGTTTAAAATTTATAAAATTGTATCCTATAATGGGAACTAGCAAAAAGAAAAATGTGCATGCGCGAACCTAACCTAAAAAGGTTGAAAAGAATTTAAAGAGCGCTAGCGCTCCCGCGGAAAAAGAAACTATATAACGTAAAAGACAAGCATCCGAAGCAGAAGTTAAAAGGAGAAGTTCGTAGTGCTGTTTCTCTATAATAATTTGCAAATGAAATACCGCAGATTCGCGGTAGAGTGAGTGCGACGAATCATTTAATTCAGAAAAGTTCTGATTGTGTGCATTGACAAGTGTTGGTCAATATGCACCAATGTATGGCACACTGAGCGAGACAACGCATTAATATGCTGGTTATAAAAAAAAAACGAAAGAAAAATTAAAAGAAACTGCGAAAGTGCGTCAAAGTGACATTAAAAAAAAAAGAAACAGAGGGAAAAAAAAAAAAAATTAAACCGCTGTAATGAACAACAAGTGACATGTAACGAAGAAAAAAAGACAGAGAAAAAAATAACAATAAACCAACGAACAAAATGTCAGAAAAACAAAAATGATAAATTAAAAAGGTTATTTTTTTTTATAAAATCGTAAAATGCTACAGTGGTTAAACAATTAAAAAAAAGAAGAAAGAAAAAAAAATAAACCCGCATTAAAGTAACAAAAAAACAACAAACAAAAAACACCAGAACATCGCACTATGGGTGCCACAATTATAGTAACCGCAGCAGCGTTCATCCGAGCCACCACCAGCTACGTCATCGTCAGCTACGTCATCGGGAAAAACAAATAGCTTTAAGAGGAGTAAGAGTTCTTGTATATATTAAGGCCCTATATTTAAATATATTACATTTTACATTTAGATTACTACATATTTTTAAGATGGTTTGCAAATCAAAGCCCATATGTTTAAAATCACTAGCATTTAGGTTAATTTAATAAGAAAAACAAAAACTGTACTAAGATTCTTGAATTCCTTTTTTTTTATCCCCTTTATCAAGGGCATATTCACTTTGATTAAAATAACAAAATATACATATATTTCTTAAATAAAAATATGTCTATAATTATAAAATGAACATGAAGCGTTAAAACTTTTTATTTAAAGGGATGCCAGTCCAACACAGTATGCAACATTATAAGTAAGTAATCTTGAAGTACATCAGGGGCAATTTCATAATTGAGTGCCGGAATTGCCATAGGTGGGGAGGGACAATAGCACTCCAAGTGACAGAACATCGAGTCACTTGATTGCTTTTTATCGATTTTCCTTGGGGTTTACTGCAGAATATAAGATCTCAAGTTTCACAGATTTTTTTTATGGCTATCATTATGGCATGACATTTTCTATGTTCACGCGTTAGGACAAAAAGGGAGAAGCACGACCATCAGATAGTCTAGCCGGAGATTAACCATTTTATCATGCCGCTTTGTACCTAATGCCTTATTTTGAAAATATTTTTGTTTTTAATGTTATTTTGATTTCATTGTCATATAACCCGCGCGTAACAAAGTAGCTACAACACAGCAGTGGCAGTACACTGCGCAATTCAAGTTTTCTTTTCTTAATTCACTGCCACTGCTTGTTGTTTAAATATTTTCGAATCTCTTGCACTTCAAAATTTTTAAAGAAAAACATATCATTTGTAAAAATTTTCAAATCCGTCACACTTTAGAATTTTCCATGTGAGTTTTGGACTAAAATAGCAGAAAGAATCATTTAGTTTGTGTGCGAACACCTTTTTTCTTCGAACACAGCCACTGCTGCTGTCGACGAGTTATTGTAGAACCATCGGCAGTGCCAGCAACTTCCGTCAGTAATATATTGCTCCGAAAACTGCCACTGCCGATGCGCTATTAGGGCTTGGCCTTTATTCCTAAGACTAATAAAAAGAGATGAATATTGAAAAATTAAATACACCATTTACCATTTAATTGGAACTTTATTTGACCGTACGACTTAATTCCCATCCGAAGTCGCAACCAATGCAACCTTGGCCTAAACTATCGCTGTTTTCGTCATAATTCAACGAACGTATGCAGTATGTGTTTAAGGAAGCGACAAATAAAAATTTTTAAATAAAAAGTAATCAACAAGTCTTCGAAATTAAAAGTATTTGATATCAAGTATTATCGGTTCGTTGTAACGTGCATGTCCTTGGGCGTACGCGCTTACCTCTGCTTAACAAAATAGAGGTAAGCGTTATTTATTAAAAAAAATTAAAAAAATTTATTACTGTCCTGCATTGGGATTGAACTCTAAACACAATGCTCAGAGATATTAAAAATTTTATTTAACTCATTTTTTTCATTTACATGCAACGCGTCATGGCTTTTCAAGCGTCTCGTTTTTCGAGTTACATGCCGCGCTTCCTCGCGTCAAAGTTTTTTAAGACAACAGCTGACAGTTCACAAAATTTAAAGCAATAAAATGTAGTATAAAAATGTAGTGTGTATAGAGCATAAGAAAATGTAAATGCCAAATAACGCCATCTATATTTGAACATACTTTCATAATGACAATTGTAAAATTATATGTTGGCAATGCCATGAAGTTTTTAAATAAAATAGCGTCACTTTTATAACGACTGGCGAACAGAAATCACCGATTAAGAAAAAGTTTTTCGTTATTAAAAATTCAGGTGTTGGGTTCAACTCCAAATCTCTTTTACAAATTTCAATCGTTATGACCCAACGTTTATCGAAGGAAAAACTTATCAAAGAGTTGATTGCTGCACACAAAGAAGTCCCAGTCGGAACCAGTTTAGCTCAACTTAGATCGTTGCACAAAACTTTGGTTATGGAAGCTGAATCGAAACTTACAACTGAGCAAAATGAGACACTTGATGTCTCCGCCAATGATACAGGAAATCCTGCTATGGTCGCTGCTACTGATGTGCCCGAAGTCTCTACTATTGGCATGAAAGCACCCGGTGTAGTTACCGATGAACCCGCTGTTAGTGCTTTGAAACAGTTTACTGTCGTTGCTGCCGCCACTGAAACATCCGCTGCCTCCGTTAATGTCGTCAAATCATCTGCTGTCGCTGCCGCTGAAACATCAGCTGTCTCTGCTGTCCCTGCTCCTGCCGTCAATTCATCCACTGTCGGTGCTGTCGCAATGGGAGCACCTGTTGTTTTTGTTGCTGACCCTCCTGTTATTGCTAGCATCGAAATGAAAAGAAATGCAAGTGACTTACTACTGACTGATTCTGATGCATCTTCCTCTAAAGATCGTGGAAAAATTATGCCAAATAGTGAGGTTTGTAATTTGGAAGAAAAATTAAAAATATTGCAGTTGCGTCGCGAAATGCTTGAGATTCAGAATCAGATTCAACTGATGGAAAGTGGTATTACTTCCTCACCTGGCGCTTGACGTATTAATTTTGAAGAGTTAGATGTTGCAATTCCAAAATTTTGTGGAAGCAACTATTATGATATATGCAAATGGTTTAATCAGTTTGAAGATTGCGCTAAAGTGTGTGGATACAATGACAGAGAAAACTGTTTGGCTGTACGCCGTCGCTTGGATGGAATTGCCAAAGAATATGTTGTGAATTTAGGGTTTACTAATTATGAATCCTTAAAGACAAATCTTATAAAAACTTTCAAGCGTATAGTAACACGCCAAGAAGTTTACAAACAATTACGCACTCGAATTTTGAAACCAAATGAGTCATGCTTGAGTTATGTTATTGCTATGCAATCAATTGCTAATCAAACTGATATTGAGAAACAGGAACTGGTAGATATGATCATTGAAGGAATACCTGATAGTAGCAATGATATTGCTCTTCTTTATGGCGCTTCTAGTGTTGATGATTTAATTCATCGTCTGAGTCGTTATGAGCAGCGTCGTGCATCACAATACATGTCTAAAATTCATTCTAGTGAAATGAATATAAAATCAAAAGCTGCAGTTCAAAATGATAATTCTCATGCTGACGTTTCTAAAATAGATATGAAAATTCGTTGTTTCAATTGCTCCAAATTTGGGCATTACAAGAGTGATTGCCAAAAGCCAATACGTCCTGCAGGTTCTTGTTTCAACTGTCACCAGATGGGCCATTTTCACCTGGATTGTCCCAGATTGGAACGCAATCGTGTAGCAGGTGCAAGAGCTAATCCAGCAAAGGTTGCCGCTGCTATTATTGATGATGAAGACGATTTTGTGCATTATAATGAAATGGTAAGTGTGGTTTTTTATGTTACTAATCAAGATAGATGCATTGACTCAGTAAATATTATTTCTCTTATTGATTCGGGCAGCCCAATTAGTCTTATACAACGTTCAAAAGTTCCAGATGTTGTCATGAACTCCAATACATTATTTCCAACGCAATTTTATGGTTTAAATAATAAAAAAATATATACCTATGGTATCATACTATGTAGTATAAAGTTGCTTAATAAAACAAAAATAATTAAATTAATTGTAACACCAGATGAAACAATGAAAGTGCCATTAATTCTTGGAAGAGATAGTATGAATAAGTTTAATATTAAATTAATTAAATTTAAGAGACATTTGTCCTTGAATAAAAAGAAAATAAATGAATTCAGAAAAATTGAAACGAAGAGTATTAATGCATCTGATTTGATTGGTGAGAATATTATTGATAGTGGCAGCAGTGGTGGGGACTCCTTAGTGCCAAACTTAGAATATAAAAAACAGTTAGAGATTAACGAAAGTAAAAGTTATAATCAAGTCATGTCATGTAGTTCTAATCATTCAGGGAACCATATTGATGAAATTTTTGCGGAGCTTTGTGCTATCGATGTTGATGTGTCAATATAATATTAATTTGTGCCCAGATATTTCTAATAAACAAGCTGATAAGTTGAAGATGATTATAGCCAATTATTATTTACAACCAGTAGAGGTTGAGTTGAAGCCTTATAATTATAAAATGAAAATTCGGTTAACGGATGATGTACCATTTCATAGTTCACCACGCCGCTTATCTTTTTATAACCGAACAAAAGTGCGAGAAATTACTGATGATCTACTATGGGCGTGTGCCAAATCGAAACTTTTACCTTAAGCAAATAGGGGTGAAAAAAAATTTCACTCTGGTGACTAAAATTTTAAATTTTTCCTGTGCCAGATGGATTGCAATTTCTGACAGATTCAATTTTTGACATTTCAGCGAATCGAACTTTTTTTACATTTGTTTAATACAATTGTTACCTATTACAGAAAATAAATAAGTAAAAACAATTCAAAAATTTAAAAAAAATTAGACTATTGATTAGGATATGTGAATTTAATTTTGAATATCCTCAAGGAGCTGGGTCAGCAAAAGACGCTGCTATGGAGTTAATTTGGAATGAAAAAGCCTGACATATGGTGACCCAAAAGAAAGTTTATAGAGGAATAGTTAAAAATAAAAATAACCCATCCATCGAATGTTTTTATTATTTATGAAATTGTATAGTTTTGGAAGTTTATTTCTTAAAAATAATATCGTCCAAATGTTATTTCTAGCCGTCACTGCACTAATTCATTCAACCACTAAAATTTCTTATGATGGCTGCCATTTTGTGATGGATATTTTCAATAAACTGTGCCAGAGAATTTGGTCTATTGGCGGAAACTTCACATTTTAAAAAAGATCAGGAAAAAATCCGTTACATCGGGAATGCGTGGAGGCCAATATATGTCACTTGCCTTGAAAATCAAATTTCTCAGGTCAAATTTCTCAAATTCTTGGCAGAGACATGTGTTACGTTGTTCCGTCCTGCTGGAACCAAAGTCAACAACAAGCAAAATAATTTTTCGCCACAAATTTCATTATACTTACGTGGAATAACTCTTTTTGTTATTTGGACTGCTTATACATATTTTTTTATTTTTTTTTACAAATTTTAAATTTTATTTTGAATTTTTTCATTGGCCATTGACATTTTAAAATTTCTATTTCGATTGTCACAATTTTCAGTAGCCCCTGGGGCTAGTACAAATTTTGACACAACAATTTCACCTCATACGCTTCAAAAATCGTATTTGAGACGTCAGAATTTGTATAGGTGAGTGAAATGTTTTCGATTGGCACAGGCCCTATCTAGACAAATTGTTAGACCTAGTAAATCTCCATATGCGTCGCCAATAGTTTTAGTGAAAAAAAAGACTGGTGAAATTAGAATGTGTGTTGATTACCGATGTCTAAATAAGAAAACAGTGCGAGATAATTTCCCTCTTCCTCTTATTGAGGATTGCATTGAATATATGGCTGGTAAGTCTTGGTTTACTTTACTTGATTTGAAAGATGGCTTTTATCAATGCGCGATGGATGAAGATTCCATATCCTTTACTTCATTCGTTACTCCGTACGGACAATTTGAATTTTTAAAAATGCCATTCGGGTTAAAAAATTCACCCTCTAATTTTCAAAGGTTTGTGTATAATATTTTCCAAGATTTGATAAATTCAAATAAAATTATTGTGTATATTGACGATATTTTAATTGCATCTACTGATTTTGATTCACACCTTGCGATTGTTAAAGAAGTTTTAAGTCGAATATATGAAAAGGGTTTAGAATTAAAACTTAAAAAATGTAAGTTCGGTTTCAGAGAAATTGAATACTTTGGGTATTTAGTCTCAGTCCATGGGATACATCCAAGTAATTCGCATATCAAAGCTATTGAAAGATATCCTATTCCAAAGAGCCAAAAAGAATTGCATACTGCTATAGGTTTGTTTTCTTATTTCCGTAGATTTGTGCCATCATTTTCAAAAATTGCTAAGCCACTTCTCAACCTGTTGAAAAATAATGTGCCATTTGATTTTTCCGATACATGTCAGGCAACATTTTTTGAGTTACGTGATCGCTTGGCCGCTGCTCCTATTCTATCAATTTATAATCCGAAGTCAGAAACTGAGGTGCATTGCGATTCTAGTAGTTTAGGATTTGGTTCTGCATTACTACAGAGACAAAATGATGGTAAATTTCATCCTGTAGCTTATTTTTCTAAATCTGCTACTTTAGCAGAATCGAAATATCATAGTTTTGAGTTGGAAACTCTTTCGATAATATATGCGTTACGAAGATTTCGTGTGTATCTTGAAGGAATCCCATTCAAGATAATTACCGATTGTAATTCTTTAACTATGACCTTGAGTAAGAAACAAGTAAATCCACGAATAGCTCGATGGGCATTGGAACTGGAAAATTATAACTATTCGATACAACATCGTTCGGAAAATTTAATGGGTCATGTGGATGCTCTCAGCCGCTGTCATCCCAAACAAAGTAGTTTTGATACCAAATCTACTAATATCCAAGCTAATAATGGGGATTCCCTTGTTGCTATAGTTGATAGCAGTGATATCGATTTTCAGATTCAAATAGCTCAACATCGAGATGAAACTATTAAAGAACTTTTAAATAAACTTGAAATTGGCGAGGTGGAAAATTTTGAATTGTGTGATGGGTTAGTTTTTCGCAAATGTTCTAATGACCAATTGTTGTTGTATGTCCCTAGCGAGATGGAAGATAATATAATAAGAATGATTCATGAGAAAATTGGACATTTGGGAATAGATAAGTGTTAAGATGAAGTAAGGAAAAATTATTGGTTTCCTAAGAGAAAAGAAAAAATTTCAGTTTTCATTAAAAACTGTATTAAGTGTATTATGTATTCAGCACCAGTACGCTCAAATGAGCATAATCTATACAACATACCTAAGGCACCAATCCATTTTGATACTATCCATATTGACCATTTTGGGCCTTTACCATCAATTACGTCAAAGCGAAAACATATACTAGTAGTTATTGATGGATTCACGAAATTTGTAAGATTGTACCCCATTAATTCTACGAGTACAAAGAAAGTTTGTTGCGCATTAGATAAATATTTTAGTTACTACAGTCGGCCTAGGCGAATAATTTCTGATAGAGGCACTTGTTTCACATCAAACGAATTTAGTAACTTTTTACATCGTAATAGTATATTACATGTTAAAGTAGCTGTGGCTTCACCTCAGGCAAACGGGCAGGTAGAGCGTGTGAACAGGGTGATTAAATCAATGTTAAGTAAAATTAATGAACCGATTGAGCATGCTGATTGGGTTTCAAAACTGTCTCTGCAGAGTTTGCTTTAAATAATACAGTTCATAGTATTAAAAACACCAAGTCAACTTCTTTTTGGGGTAAATCAACGTGGTAAAATTATTGATGAATTGACAGAGCATTTAGATTCAAAACAAAGTAGAAGTATCAACCGCGATCTGACAAGAGACCGTTTGACTGTGACAGTGCGCCAGCAAAGCAATATTCTGTCGGCGATTATGTTGTAATACGTCACGTCGATAGCTCAACGGGAACCAATAAAAAGTTTATACAGAAATATCGCGGTCCTTACATTATTCATAAAGTTTTACCGAATGATCGTTATGTGGTCAAAGATATAGAGAACTGTCAAGTGACACAGTTACCCTATAATGGAGTAGTTGAGTCTAATAAAATAAGGAAATGGTTGGCACTAAAGGAGGGTCCCAGGTCTGTGGCTACTGTTGATCATGAACCACACTTTATTAATTAAGAGTAGTTGTAAGAATTTTGTAAAGTCATATACTCGTTGATTGAGGACAATCAATTTTATCAGGTTAGCCGAGTTGTAGTATAAAAATGTAGTGTGTATAGAGCATAAGAAAATGTAATGTGTGCAGGACTTAAATGTCAAATAACGCCATCTATATTTGAACATACTTTCATAATGACAATTGTAAAATTATATGTTGGCAATGCCATGAAGTTTTTAAATAAAATAGCGTCACTTTTATAACGACAGGCGAACAGAAATCACCGATTAAGAAAAAGTTTTTCGTTATTAAAAAAAAAAGTTTTGCTGAGGAAACGGAAGTCTCCAGAGAATTTTGCGGAGCTCACCGAAATAATTTTAAATTTAAATAGCTTTGTTTGACGAACATAGATTAGAGTAGAGCAGAGCAGAGTAGAGTAGAGCAGCTTTTGAAAACTTTCATATGACTTTTAGAGCAGGCTAGAGTAGAGTAGAGTAGGGCAGAGCAGAAATTTAATAAAAAACACAAAACAAGCAACTTTGAGAAAATCAGCATAAATTTAGAAATATTTACATATTTTTACGTTAAAAATATGTATAAACATCAAAATTGACGATAAATTTTAAAAATAATTATTTTGTTTTGATTTTTCTTATGAAAATTTGCTGCTCCAACCTGCTCTACACAAAAATCTAGAGCAAACAGAGCAGTTTGGAGCAGACTCATCGAACACATTTCAGAGTAGAATAAAGCAACCAAGTGCAGAAAAAATTTTCATCGAACACTTTTGACTGCTCTAACTTGCTCTAGAGTACTCTAGAGCAGTCATCAAAAAAAGCTAATATTGAAGTTTTTTTATTCATTTATACTAGCACCCAAACAAAAAAAAAATACGTTTTGAAATTAAAAAATTGAAAGATGTGTTTAATAAGCTGGACGCGAGGAAGCGTAGAAAAAGTTGAAAGTTGCTCAACTTTTCGCGTCATATGCTTTTTGACTTTCAACGCGTTGTATTTCGTAGCTCACTCCATATGAATGCAGGTTTTCAATTTTCCCCGACAGAAGCGTGTGCCACAATAAAGCGACGACGCGTTACATGTAACTTCACTTTGACGCAATTAAGCAACGACGCGTGGGCTGTAACAACACCTTTAATGCTAAAAATTTTATTATGAAATAGTTGCATGAATATTTAGATACAAGCCACAAATTTTTTACTTCAAATTTTTTGTCGGCAGAATATTTGAATATCATACATTTTTATTAGAAAAAAAAATAGAAAAGCATAGGGGTTATACATTTGTTTTTCAAGCTTAATGTCTAATTAAAGGGCCGGCCACACGCACAGTTGTACCTCAATACTTACCTACGCAAACTGGTTTGTGCAGGTAAGTCTGTACGTGTGGACGGCAAAAATCAAGTTTGCACAGTTCAAAAGTGCGGCCTGTGCTTTCTTTGACTTTCCAATGATTTTTTTGTGCAAACTAAGCTTGCGCAGGCAAGTTGGAACGTGTGGACGGCGGACAGGCCGTGCCTTCAATCTGTCTCTTAAATTGCAGTCTTCAAATGCATGTATATTGCATGTGATAGCTCTGTCATGAAAATTATGCGATTTTTCATTGATTTATTTTGGAAAATATACAAAAGAAAAAACAATTCAAATGAAAATAAAATGTTTGCTAGACGTCATGCTTCAATGAAAATGAAGTATACTGAAAACTGCACAGACTTGCCTGTGTCGTGTGGACGCGATATAAAAAGTATGCGCAAACTCTCTAGTTTGCACGCACTAGGTTTGCGCAGGTAAGACTGTACGTGTGGACGGCCCTTAAAGTTCGAATCTCGCAGCGGGCAAAATAATTAAATCTTATGTCGTTTTCTTTTCTCAAAAAAATGTTACACTTTTTCTGCCCCGTGCGAAGGCTGTCAAAATATTATGTTCTGTTCTAAAATTTTCAAAAAATGTTTGCCCTTTTAGCAGGCAAAAGTGTAACATTTTTACACTTTTTCAATCGACGGGGTGAGAATTTTGAATGTTGATTTTTCACAAACAGATGATATTGAAAGTGTTTATTTGGTTTTTTACTGACAAACATTCGATTGAGTTCAAATTTATGAAATTATATAAAAAAAAATGTCAAAATTGTGAGAGAAAATTTATTTTGTGATTTATATGGAATTTTTTGTTCTATTCTTATTTAAAAAAAGGTAACATTTTATCAGGGTATAGTGCAAAACTAAAAAAATGTTACACTTCAAGCAGGTAATACTTTTTTTAGAAAAGAAAATGCTATTAATTTTTTTTTTTATACTAATTTTCATGAAATTTATTTATAGTCCGGGAGCCGGTTACTGAAGCATTTTTGTATCATATTTTTGTTCTTAAGCTAACATTTCATTCTTAAAGTAGAAAAAACATGAATAAATTTACGAGATCTTATCTCACAAAGATCGAAGACAGCGACGAAGTATTTGTAGAACTTTTCTGATTACCAAAATTTCTTTGCTCAAATTTGATAGAAGAAGTATGTCCACCTATGTCAAAAATAGCAAAGAAGTAGTGGCTTGCCAAAGAGGCTGCGGTTGTGAATAGGGTTGATGTTTTTTGTTAATGGTATGCTATCATTACAACTTCTATAATTTCTTTTAATATGAGTAAGCTTAAGGGCACTACCAATCCCGTTGAGAATATCTGCAAGCTTTGACCATTGTTCTGTCAAACTTTGTGCTCTAGAATCACTTTCAAATCTGCAGGTTCGAAATAGCTTTCTCTAAAAATTAGCTTATTTACTTCAAATTTTGTCATTCGAGTTTTAGAGAATACAAAAATAAACACTTTACGAGAAAATGTAGCTAAAATTTTAATACAAAATTTTATAGTTTTTGAAAACTAGGTGGCGCATTGAATCTCTAAAAATAAGTTATAAATTTAGAGATTGCTAGCGACGAGAATCAGAATTTAGCTAAAAATCTCCAAATTTCTAGTGTTTTGGCGATGGCGAATAGGATATAGCAAGTTTGAGAATAGGGCCCCAGCTCTCACAACAAGAAAAAATACAACAACTGTTTCGAAGCAAGCAGATAGTCGTTACTTTTTATAACAAAAACTAAAAAACATGGGTTAATGGTACATTTTTGAAAAAAACAAAGGTTTAACAAAGGTTTTTGAAAAACTCATTTCGAAAATTGTATTAAAATTTCTCCATAAAACGGAAAAAACCTAAAAATAGAACCAAGAAATAAAAACAAAAATTGTAATTTTAGGTTTTTTATGCTGAATTCGAATCAGTTACCAGAATTGCGCTTACTTGTAAAGATTTCAGATATCCTAAAAGCGCAAAAAAATCACAAGGTTGTTAGCTATTTTTTTAAGTTATATGGCAAGTAGAGATAGTTTCTGGCTATGAATCTTGATGTGGTATTTAAAAGTACTAATCTTGGAATTCAAAACCCATTTTGAATTGTATAAAAATCTTAAAGATTCTGACCTGAAATAACGAAAAACCGTTGTTTTTTGCGATTTTTCAACTTTTTTAACGAAAATATTTTGAAAAAGAAGATTTCAATACAATTTAAAGTGGGCCTTAAAGACAGAAACTAGTAATTTCAAATACCATATCAAGTTTCAAGGCCAGAAACTATCTTATGTAACTTGTTATACAACTTCGAAAATAACTAAAAAGGGTTCTTTTTTGCACTTTTAGGTACGAATCTTTCAAAATTCTGACAGGTGAGAGCAGTTCTGATGCCGGAATCGAATTTGGCATAAAAAATACATCTTAAATTACTATTTTTGTTTTTATATATTGGTTTTATTTTTTACGTTTTTTTCGTTGTAAATGGAAATCTTAGTACAATTTTCAAAATGAGATTTTTTAAAAACGGTCCGATGGATTTTTTTATTTTTTTTCCACAGCGTTCAGAAAATCCTAAATAAATACTATCTACAAGAATTTCAACTCAGCACGAATGTTTGTATCGAATGCGCCATTCCACCGGCGTGATTTATTTTTTATCTCTATAGGGAATACACACTAGCAATCATGTTCGTCATTCAAATATGGCCGCTGACTGTCACTCAACCACAAACCATTGAAATTATTAACTGTGGAAACAAATTAGACAAACGAGATAGCTGCATAACTCTTTCGCCGCAACTGTACACACACGAGTGAATTGTCGGGTGATAGTACTATTTAGGACCGCTTTCCTACAAATAGTACTATCGCCCGACAATTTAGTCTCTCGTGTGTCCAGTCTCTTAGGATGTTATTGCGAGATCCCGGTAATTTTTCAGTTACGAAAATCCCGGGATTGGTCGCAATGGATTTCAGGGTTTTTTTTTTAAATAATAAAATTGAAAGTTCATAACATGTTTAACATAATTAATTTTGTAATATAGGTTAGGTTATGTTAGATCCGGGAGATGAACATGTTGTCATCATTAATTTATGCCCCGAGAATGGGCCCGTTGTATACCCGATACTAAGAGCTGTAGCAAAGAAAGTCTAATACCCTATTCTCACTTGCCTGGTTAACCAGCCTAAAATCAGAAAATCTTGATAATCACAGAACCACGTTCACACCTTTTACCTGGATGAGTCATTGATCATTTCAATGACACTTTTTTGGCGTTTACCAAATCACGACACTATTTTCACTTTTGTCATATATATTTTTATATATTTCGTTATTTAAATTTCTTTTAAAACAATCGAGACGAACATTTATGATTTTAGCTTTAATTTCTGTGGACTTTTGACAAAACAACCTATCTCGAAACAAGACAATTTTCCAGGATTTTATTAAATTTAAATACGCTTCTTTTGGCGTAATCTTCATGTCTATATCACTTTTTGTTATGGAGATATTGCACTTGACAATTCAACCTATCTCTTTTTTTATCAAATTGCTTTTGACAAATCAGCTTATCTCAAATAGGCTAAATATTCAATACAAAAAGTCTTAAAACCCTTTTAACAAAAAAACCTATTTCTATTTAAGACCATCAAAATTACTCCAAATTGTTTTTTACGTAACAAATTATTTCGAAATAAGTGTTTCTGTCAAATGCAAAAAACAAAAAAATGGTATCTTATCTCGACTTATGGTGGAATTGGCCAAGAAGTAGCGTTTCGTAACGTGACTTCTGTCAAAATCTATCAAATGGCAGAAGCGTGTAAGCGATTAGTGAAATCGTAAAGTAGCGGTACGCAACGTTGAGACCTGTTGAAATTAGATTTTCAAACGTCGCGATACGTTGTTAGATAAAATAAATTCAATTTGGATGTTATAAATGGAATTTTTTGAACAAATTCATTAAAAAAGGTACTCGTATGACAATGGATGCTTGTTTACAAAAACTGGAATTTTTCAAGAAATTTTTAAGTTGGAAGGTGACATTTCGAACTTTGCCTACCGTTTTCACTAATCGATGCTACGTTGACAAGCAATCGTGACGTTACATTACGAAACGCTACTTCTTGGCTAAATCCAGCATTAGTTGTTATTCAACGGCAAGCGTTCATTGCGACTAAACATATTATAACGATGCAAGTTGTTTTGTGAAAACGAAACTTTGATAAAAGGGGAGTCCCAAATTCGATGTAAGTGCTTTTTACCGAATGCATTAAGCAAAAATAAGAAATAAGTTAATTTCAGTTCTTTCAAGCAGAGTTAAATTTGTTAAGGACATAATAGAAAAAGAAGTACCACTTTTTGCTCCAGAGATTGTTAACATGGACGGCTCCGCAGAAATTAGTAATGAGGGCGTCGCTTTCATATCACCTTCCTTTGAAGACACTACAATGGGTGAAGACACCATAACAGATGAAGACAACACAATAGATGACACCACAATGGATGAAGCAGCCTTTGCGAAAGGGGTTCAACGCAATTGGACCCACTTAATGTTTTTAAATCAGGATTAGGCTAATAAAATAAACAAAAATTTGGGAAAGGAATATACAACATGCAAAAATAAAAATATTTCCTCCAGAAAATTTAAGGAGATTGGAGTATGCAGACGAATATGTCAAAACAAAATTAATTTGGAGCAACAAAAAAAAATATTTTAAACATACTGGAACTTCGGAGATTATAATAAGCGCCGCCAACACATATCAAAATCTTTCATAAGAGCAGCAATTTTAAGAAATCGGAAACTTGTTTATTTGTACCACATTAATATTAGAGTCTGTCTATACGGGGCGTTCCGCGTACGCTAATGTGAGCTTTAGCGTACGCGGAACGCCCCGTATAGACATTTCCTTAATATTAATAACCAAAGAAGTCGAGTGTGCCAAAATGTTTTTTAAAAATATTTGCAGAGACAAACCAGAGCATCAAAGCAATAATTAAACATAAAATACAACAGCAGAATAGTGGTGTTATTAAAAATGATCAACGCTGGAAACATGAAACATTATACAAATTATCTGTCTCAAAATATAGTGAAGTGATTGATCATATAAACAGTATTTCAAAGTACAGAAGTCATTACAGTCGTCGACGCACAAGACAATTATATTTTCAATGCGATCTCAATCGGGCGGCCTTGTACCAAATTTATACTGAAAAGTACTCAAACCCAGTATCAGAATCGAAGTATAATGAAACACTTCGGCCTTTGGAAATCAAATTTAAAAAGCCGAGCCTTGATCTTTGCAACACGTGTGAAACTTTTTTACAAGAACATTAAGCATAAAAGCTGAAGGGGACTGTCTAGTTGAAATTGATTCGGATATGGACGAAGAAGAAATATTTAATTATTCATATATTCCTTAATATCAAGCCTAGCAAACAAGTGTAATAATCACATATGAAAAGGTTGCAAAACAGCTTATTTCGACATTTTTTTAAAATATCAATTTCACAAAAGAGCTTATCTTTACATAAGTGGACAATTTTAAATTATTTTTCTCTCAAAAATATTTTGTCAAAACAAATTAACTGAAAGAATTTTTCCAATAAAAAGCATTTGACAAAACATCTTATTTTTTTTTATTTTCAATTTTATTAAAATTTATTTTCATTTTCATTTATTTAATAAATCACTTATAATGTACTGTAAAAGATTTGATCAATAAATCAATAAATTAGGTACTAATTTTATCCCTTCTCTAAGCTGGTGCTGGGATATTAACCAGTGAGTATTGTCACTAGACATTATATAACAATTTCAAATTTATATAAAATATTTTGGTCATAACAATTTGCTCTTACAACAAAAAAAATTGTGAAGGTATATGTCCTTATTATTCGCGTATATTATCAAACCATAAAATTTGCTCCAATTCATACACAAAAAGAATTGAGAAGCATCAAAGTAGTTTTTTACTCTCCTGAAAAGTTGGCAAACTCGAGTTAAGTTGTTTTGTAAAAAGTCTGCAGATTTGCTTTTTATTAAAAATGTTTTATTTGTTTACATTTTGCATTTGTCAAAAGAAAAGGAAATTTCCTAATTTCCCTGGGATTTTCTAAATTTGGAGATGCCATCTGCCGATTTTTTAGGTTAAATGATCTAATTATTTAAAAACTAGCTAATCTTTTCCATACAAATCGAAAAGCTTTTTATATGGTTAGTGCTTAATCAGCATTCATCTGGTCAGCCAGGCAAGTGAGAATAGGGTATAAGAGAACCACTTGGACGTACATACATACTTCCATATGTATTTAAGTCACACTCTAGTCAAGCGATTCCAAATTTAAAAGACCAAAATTCCTTCTACGTCAAAGCGCAATCGCTGAAAAGAAACGAAAAACTATTTCTTCCATATCAGGGTCTTTACAACTTCTACAAAGGTCGCCAATGTTTGAGAAACCTAAACGAGATGTATGGATTCCCATCCGTACATTGTGTTTCTCCATTGCTATTAAACATTGTAATGGAACAATGTATAAAATTTTAGCACTTTTATTTTAAAAACATTAATTATTATTAAAAACATTTGTTTTTATTAAAAACATATAAGATGTATTCACGATCTAGAGCAACGACCTGAGTAACAGAGTAACAGGGTAACAGTGCACAGCCACAACAAAAGATACATAAGTCACTCTGTTAAGCCCTGAACACATTCGGTGCGAGCTGCGAGTGCGAGAGAAAATAGCTTTTGCTCAAACGATTTTTTGAGCTTTTTCTCGTGCGTAAAAACACAATCAACTCGTTGCGAGTAAGTTTTTTTTTTATTTTTATGAAAATTGAAAACAAATGAAAACAAAAAACGAAAAATAAAAACGTGTTTGTTTTCAAAATTATTTAAACTTCAAATTGAAATTAAAAAATTCAGTCGAAAATAATAAATTTAAATTTTTGTGTTTGGTCTTGTTCTTCTTTTTTAAAAATCGTCAGAAAAATAGAATCAATTCAATCGCACTGCGAGAGCTTTTATAAATGACATTTAATAAAAGCTCAATTTTATATCTTACTCTAACATATAGAGAAAATCGTGCTATCTCGGTCGGGTTTCTCTCGCACTCGCAGCTCGCACCGAATGTGTTCAGCACTTTACTCTTTTACCCTTTTAGTCAAGCTACTTTCTAGTGTAAAATAATGTTACACTTTTGCCTTTTTTTACTATTTCTATTTCTATGGAAACGTTTGATTGAGATGCAATTTTCGTTCATCAAAAATAAAGATTTGAATGAGAGAAAAATATTCATTTAAAAAAATTTTTTTTTTGTTGTCAGCTAAAATTATTTTGAGAAACAAAAAGCAAATATACGTGCAAAGTATTGAGTATGCTCACTATTCAGAGTAACTGAGTGAACTTTTACCCTGTTACTCAGCTCGTTACTCTAGATCGTGAATAACTCTATAGTTTTTCGTCATTTCACAATCCCGCAAATCTCGGAATCAGTAAGCCCCGAATATTGACATCCCTAGCTCATATACAGAAGTTTCAGCCCTGAACTTCGCAGGTGCTCTAAGAAACTGCAACGCTGAACGTATTCTCGCTCGTTTATTCGTAACATGTCGGTCGCAGGTCGATGCGCGTTTTAGATTTGTAACAAAAGTTGTAGAAATTTTTATGAAAATTTTGAATGCGATGTGATTGTGATGTTTTAAAAAGAATATGTGTGCTTTTTTATTGCTAAGATTTATGCACGAGCAAATCTTCCGCTGAAATAGAAGAACGACTGAATAAAAACGAATAATTACAAAACATTTTTTGTTATACATAGCGACACTTAAAATTTTGCAAATTTCATACGCAGAATTCTTAATTCGACAAGTGAGTTTTTTTTTCCTTTCTCTAATGAATTAAATTTATCGTATTAGATTTGTAAACAAAATTGTTACGTTTCATTGCGAAGCCGAAAATATGCAAACTTCAGTTTAAAGTTGAAGTCCTCAATAAAACTGACTCACTCTTAAACTTAAATAATCTGCTTGTTTTAATGTAAAACCGCATAAATCGAGATGTAATCAAATTTAAATTAAACTTTGTGAACAAAAACAAAGGCTTAAATTTACTTACCATCCAATCGGAAATTTAATAATGTTTTTTGCAGTGCTAACAGTGTTTTTAAAGCAAATAGAATTGTAAACAAAATTTATTGAACTGACCTATTTCCTGAGTTATAGCCATTGGAAGTTGCGCACATAACATTTCGCTAAATCTGACTCGAAAGACAATCAGACTAGCCTAGTTTCCGTGATGTAGCCATTGGAAGTCTTGGATTTAACATTTGTGAAAATTGATCGGTATGTGTTGAGAAACATGGAACCGATATTAAAAATTATTTAGTAATCTTTGTTATAATATGAGCACTATCCGAGAGTTTTTGAGATGTGAGCATGTCTTGTTTGCGTATAAATTCGCAAAAATTTTATTTTTTTTTATCTCTATAAAAGAAACAAAAACAACAAAAAGTGTCGGTACGATCTGGTTTTGGAGATAAAGTCATCTGAAGACCCGGATATACATATATTCTATAAAAGTTCAAAACCCATGGGTGGATTTTTAAAATATTTGTGTTATAGGTATAAAAGATCTTGTAAGAAGCTATACAAATGGTTAATAAAAGTTTTCAATTTGGGTCATGATTTTTGAGTTTTGGAAATTTGAACCGCTTTTTATTTATTTACAAGTAGCCTACGGGTAATATATTTATACAATATCTTAAATATCCATTTATAATATCTTAATTAAAATTTTTACCAACAATTTTAAAACTAATAATATAATATGTATCACAATAACTTAAATTATTTTTATGCAAATTCAATTCAATATTTTTTTTTATAATTAACTCAGTTTTTAAATCCAAGAATCGGGAAAATCGTGGCAAGAGATCAAAGTCATCGCAAGGGATCGTGACAAATGGAGAGATTTCATATTGGCCCTATGCTCCTCCTAGGAGTTAAAGGAGAATACATACATAACTCAGTTTGAATTTCACAATTGAGCTTCTAACTTTACAGCTAATTTTTGTCTAAATTGCCCAACTGATATTCCTTCCTTTATTTATGATCCGTACTGGTTCCCTATGAAATTTATTTGCATGCTTCTTAAGTACAGATGGATATATCTATTTTTCCTTACCAAGCAATCCAAATATTCTGGCAATAATTTATTTTCTAATCAATAAATTAATTTTTTTATCGATGAAAACCTAATTCTTTCAACATTCTACTTACACTCTCCCTACGCCTTTTATTTAATACTGCTCTCATTCCTTTATAAATTTTTTTTTGCAAATCTGTTATTTCCCTCTTTTTAGCCATGATGAGAAATGTAGAACAGTACATTCATTTCATTCATATATTTAATTTTTTATGTGCAGCATCAATATTAATTTGATCAATTCATTTCTTTTTCTAGAAATAACTTTTCTTCGCTTATTTAATAAGTTTACTTTCTTCGCTACTTTTTTATTTATGTATTCGCAATGATCGGTTAAGCAGAGTTGGTTATCTTTAATTTCAACAAGATATTTATATTTTCTCACCCATTCTAGATTCGAATCCATAAGCCTCACTGTATGTCCCCTTCTATTTCTTCCCTAAATCTATCTTTTCCCATAACCACACACTTAGTTTTTCCGACATTTACACTCATTTACTCTCTCAACCATTCATAAACTGAAGTTAGTTCTATATTTATTTTACTAATAACATCTTATACATCAGAGCCACATAGATAAATTAATGTGTCATCTGCAAACATATGTATTTTACGTTTCCTTTTTAATCCTGGCAAGTCATTAATATACAGAATAGAAGAGAACAGTTTTTTTTTTGTCCAAAATATTCACTACTAACCCAAAATTTTAAAAACCAAATTAGGAAGCCTCATTTATTTCCTTTCATTTAGTATGACACATGTACCTAAAACTGCTTAATAAGTATTTTTTAATAGAAAAACTATTAAGGGTGTTACCTTTGGCCTGGCCAAAAATTAACTACCCTACACTGGTATTTTGAAAATTTTACTTGAACGGAAGGTGCCACACCCTTTGACGGAACTCAACTAGATTTTGCTAAAATCTTGCACCAAGCGCTGTCAGTGCCACGCCGTCTTGTTCGAATTCGCCTAGTTTTTGCTCATAGCTTGTACTTGCTATCCCTAGTAATTATGTGATTTTTGCTTGCGTTGTCGCAAATAATGATCCTAATATTTCGTTTTGAATATATTATTTGTATGGGCGGTAGGCGTGTCCGTTGACCGATTTCCCTCATTTTCAATTCCACAAGCTAATTTTGACGATGGAGGCAGTGTACCAAATTTCATTGAATTATCTTGCTCAGTTTTCCCGTAAATTGTATTTCCACGCACAGATAGACCGGCAGATGACCAGCTAGCCAGACAGCCTGCCAGCGAAACGGTCGGACATGGCTATATCGATTTAGGAGGTGACGATGATCAAGAATATTTATATTTTCTATACCTGCCACGCCTCCTACTCATGTGTTATAAACGGAAGGAAAAAGTGAATATACCTGGGTGTAGGGTATAAAACAGTGATAATCAAACTCTATACTAGCCCATTTTGTCAATGTATAAAAGTTCTTTGAACGCTTTTATATATTGCATTAGCTCAGTGATATCCAAACTCAATACTAGCGTATTTTGTGAATGTAAAAAGCTCATTGAAAGCTTTTTATATTTTGCATAAGCTGCAAGCAACTGACGTAGATCTGCATAACTACTGACACAGTTTAACGCTTGTCTGTGAGTGAATACGTATACGAAAAGCATTTAAGCACAAAAGCTCAAATGGCCGCTGGCATAGGCGTTGGATTTCAATGCATAAGCTGCAAGCAAGTGACGCAGATCTGCACGACTACTGACGCAGTTAAACGCTTATTCGTGACTGAATACATACACGAAAAGCTTTTAAGCACAAAACCTCAAGTGCCCGTGGGCATAGGCTTTGGACATCACTGGTATGAAAAGAAAAACATACTAGTGTTGTTGCTGATGCCGATAATGTTATCAATTTACTAATGTCAGGTAATGCTGATGCGGATGTTGATATTTTATGGAACAAAAAGTAAAAACTTTTGTTTTTTTTTCCTGTTTTTTACAGAATAAACTTACATTATTCTTTATTTAATTACAGTACAAATTAAAACTTCATTTTAAAAGAAATTGCACATATTTTAGTAAGAAAAATTCATTAAAATCGGAAATAACACATAAAAAAAAAAAATACACTGAACAAGATGTCTTAATGGGACGACGTAGGGTATTTTTTTTTTCTGAAATCAATAGTCCTAAATCTCCTGAGTAAAATGATATGCTTTTTAAAATCGAAACCTTGGCACTTCTTTTTTTTTGGGCAGTATAGTTTTCATAGTTCTTCTAAGGAAAGTAAAATTATAAGTAAATCAAACAAAAATTAAAATAGCCATTTGCGTTGTATTTTTCGATGCTGATTCCGAATCGGGTCTTAAAATTGCTGTATCTCATTTGGTTTTCGAGATATCCTATCTTAAAAGTGCTAAAAACATGGTTTTTCGCTATTTTTGAAGCGATATAACAAGACTACGGTTATTTTTAGCTATGAAACGTTTTATTATGGTTGGAAACTTCAGTTTTTCTCTTCAAAACGTAATTTGAATTATACCGATATCTCTTTCTTGCTCGGAGATACATCATAACAAGTTGAAAAACACGTTTTTTCACTATTTCAGTTAACGATATTTTGGAGGAAAAAGGGGATATCGATATAATTAAAAGTGCCAAGGTTTCGATATTAAAAAGCATATTATTTTACTAAAGAGATTTAGGACTATTGTTGTACACCCTGAATGGTTTTCCATTCCTATATTTTATAGCCAAGTATGATTGTGTGACTGACCTCTTACTTATGAATTTGAACTTGTTTTTTCTATCTTGTCAGGATTCTAAGATATCTTGCTTTAAAGTACATAGAGTAATCGCTATTTTGAAGCTGCATTTATAATACTTACTTACAGTAAATAGTGTAATTGTAATTTGCTAATGGCATCATATGTATTGTTTTACTTACTAAACATTACTTTTCAACTTTTCCAATTGGATGATAATTTTCCGACTCATCCCCGACTGAAATTAAGATTTTTCAACTCCATACAAAGGACTAAATTTGGTAATACTTGGGCAAAGTGGCTCCAGTCATATTTCAGTCCCAAAAAAACATGGTATCGAATTAGCGGTTTTTTTTATAATATCAGATCACTCTTACAAGGGGCAGAAGGTTTTTGAATCGAAAAATCATGTTGTTGACTCAAAAATCGGCAATGTCGGGAGTCACTTTTCACCACTGATCCGCGAAGCTGGTGTTGGATTTTTGGGAGTTTTAAACCCTGAGTTGCGGCCGCAGGCCGCCCACCTACCCGTACTCTTATGTAAAATTACTGTGGCTAGCAAGCTAGGTGTTGGATATATTATAGACTGATCCGCGGCCGAAGGCCGCCTCGAAGCCGGTGTTAGATTTTTGGGAGTTTTAAATAATTTTTTGATTCAAAAACCTTCTGCCCCTTGTAAGAGTGATGTGACATTATAAAAAAAACCGCTAATTCGATACCATCTTTTTTTTGGGACGGAAATATGGCTGGAGCCACTTTGCCCAAGTATTACCCTAAATTTTATTTGTATGGCGCTGAGCAGTGGCTATGGAGGCTGAACCCCTCCATAAGCTCTAAATTGCGACTGGATATAAAAGAAACATCATCAATTAGATCTCAAAATCGTCCGACTTTAGCCCCCCATAGTCGAATCCTGCTTCCGCCACTGGCGCTGAGATACCTGTATTTCATTGAATGACAACTCAGAAAATAAGGATCCAATTGAAATTAAACAAGATAAACTGAAACCATGTAACTGAATACAGCGACTTCCGCAATTTGAAGTAAGGTTGCTCAAAATTCTTACGTGGTAGAAAAAACCAAGTTAAATTTCGTAAATAGGAGGTCCAAAACACCATAATCGGCTATAAAGTTTGAGAATGAAAAACCAGCTGTAAATTTGTCCAATAAGTCAATGATCGATAAAGAATCTATATATATAAAAATGAAATGGTGTCCGTATGTAGCTTATGAACGCGGAAACTACAAGGCCGATTTACATAATTTTTTTTTAAATTGTTTGTTATGGTCTGTAGAAGGTTCTTAAGGGGGTGGGATGCCACTGAGGGGAACGGGGATTGCACCCCCCATACGAAAAAAATACAAAAAATGCTATATCTCTACAGTTATACAAGCTATGGTTATGAAAGTTGATGAACTTACGCATAATGAACATATCTACCATTCACCATGCAAAACTTTGGGGATATTGGGTGTAGGAGAATTGCATCCACTTTTCAAAAATACACAACATGCTATATTTCTTCACATATCGCAGATATCGTTATAAAACTTGGTACATACATGAATATTCTATCTACTATTTACTTTGAAAAACTTGGGCGGGGGGTGAGAAGGGGGAGTTGCACCCTTCATACAAAAAATATATAAAATGCTATTAGTCTAGGTGCCAGGCGACACATTGTACTACTCATACATAACAGCTTATAACTTTTAGGATAGCTTAATTATACCTAGACCCCCAAATATCTCTTGGGAAACTTTCTGATTCGGGGGCTTTTCCTCTCCAGCTTTTCCAAAAGTGGTCAATTTGAAGTGGTGTACCAAATTTATTAATAACATATTGCTGTTTAATGAATTCAAAAGTCGACTTCGTGAAATATCCGAAAAAAAACTTGTCCGACAAAAATTTTGGTCCCATAAGGGGTGTCTACCAAACTAAACATGCCAAAAAAATGACTTAAAAAAATTTAGTAATAACAAGCTGATTTTTTCAATATCGTTTAAAAATAACGTGCAAAATAATATTTTTGCATTGTCCGACAAAATATACTTGCCGATTTTTCCGTCCGACAGTGAAAATCGGCTTTTCCACGAGTTAGTGGAAATTTATTAATAACAATGTTTTTTTATGATTTTTAGATTTTAAATGAAGAGTACAACTAAATGAATGAGTTGTCCGACAAAAAAATAGGGCCTTTTATGTAAAAATGACAAATGACAGTCGATATTACTTTTTTATAGAATGTATGAGCATTAAAGTTGTAGACGTCCTATTTATAAATAACAAGCTGATTTTTCTAAGTTGTTTTATTAAAAAACGTAGTATATAATTGTAGAATTGACGGACAAAAATCTTTTTTCCGAGTTTTCAGTCGGACACGTTTCGTACCCTTGGTAAACTGAAATTGAGTATTTTTTTTTAATTGTAAAGCTAGCGTTTTTATTTATTAATATCCTTTATGTATATATATAATAGGGTACAACGAAAAATTTTTCATGTATATACAAATTTTTTTGTGTCACCCTCACGGTGGTTTTTAGAAAATTTTAACTTTTTGAAATACCACCCGCGATTTTTTTCAGGAATAGTGTTGGGGGACCCTTCTAGTATCTAAATCCGCAAACCGCGAAATCGAACTTCCAGCCGTTTTTTTTTTCGACCTTTTAGTTTTTTTAACGATTTTTGAGTATGTCTCGGTGTGTATATACATATTATGTACACATATATATGTATATACGTACATATATATACTTGTATATGTATATATGTGTAATATATTTATATGGATATATATATACATACATACATACATATAAAAGGTATCGTTTCCGCACCATTTATTTTTTAAAAAAATCGGTTTTTTCGTATTTAAGAAAAACACAAACAAAAACCGGAAACGAAAGTAGTCACTCCAGATGTGATTTTTGATGCTTAATCCGATTCCGGTATTAGAATTGCTCTATTACGTCTGGACTTTGAGATATCCTTACATATATGTTTAAAGGACACCATTTTTTTTCCTATTTTTGAAGTTATATAACAAGATAAGATAATATAATGCCGTAAAATCTGGTATGACAGTTAATAGCCCTAGTTTTTTCCTTGAAAACTCAATCAAACCGATAACGATTTCTTTTTTTTTTGTCGAAGATATCTTTGCCTAAAAAGTTAAAAAAGTGCAAAAACACGATTTTTGGCTATATTGGATGTTATATGCAGGTCACACAAAATTTTTTTCGGAATTTCTATTACCAGAAACATTTGAAACTTTCTTTTGGCTTTAAATTGAGCTATCAAATGTTTATCTGCAATATTTCTCTGCAACTGCAAAATTATGTTCATTTTAAAATCACACCATGAAACTTAAAGCGAAAAATCTCGGTTTTCGGCTATATTTGAGGTTGTATACAGTACAGACGAAATTCGTCTGCTCTTTTTTACTAACCGACACATTTAAAACTATTCTTTATCTTCAAAATAAGCTATCAAGAAGTCTCTTGTGAATGTTTTCCACAAAGTTATGACCATTTAAAAATTACATTATGCAGTGCAAACTCACACTGTACGAGTATTAGTTATATTGCTGCAACATGTTGTCTTAAAATAGTCATAACTTTTTAGAAAACAATTACAAGAGACCACTTGTTAGCTCATTTTGAATATAAAGAATGGTTTTAAATGCTTTGGTTGGTAAAAAAGAGCAGACGAATTTCGTCCATACTGTATACAACCTCAAATATAGCCGAAAACCGAGATTTTTCGCTTTAAGTTTCATGGTGTGATTTTAAAATGAACATAATTTTGCAGAGAAATATTGCAGATAAACATTTGATAGCTCAATTTAAAGCCAAAAGAAAGTTTCAAATGTTTCTGATAATAGAAATTCCGAAAAAAATTTTGTGTGTCCTGCATATAACATCCAATATAGCCAAAAATCGTGTTTTTGCACTTTTTTAACTTTTTAGGCAAAGATATCTTCGACAAAAAAAAAAGATATCGTTATCGGTTTGATTGAGTTTTCAAGGAAAAAACTAAGGCTATTAACTGTCATACCAGATTTTACGGCATTATATTATCTTATAGCCGGAGAGCCAGCGTCTAAAAACAACTTTGCGTTTCTAAAAGCTGAATTTTTTACAGTTGGTTATAGTAATTGTGTACATCAATAATCTGTCGGTCAGTCAAGCGAACTGTAGAACAGGCAGCTGCTATATGGCCTCAAACATGTAAAATTTCGATTTTTCTGCAATCAATTTCTAAAAGCTGAAACTTCTTATACACGTTATATAATGCATACAAATAACATGTTTGTCGGTCAGTCAGTTGAACGTTAGAACGGGGCTAGACAGCACGCCCCAATATACGTGCAATAAATGAATCAAGTCAAAATTATTTGTAAAAGCTGAAATTTTTTTTAGGGGTACTTTATTGTATATTAACCACAAATAAAGCAGTCAGTCAGCTATATTGTAGAACAATCTCCGTCAGCAAGCTCAACAAAACAAAAAAAATGGTTACTAAAAGCTGAAAATTTTTTTAGGGCTACAAAAAAAAAAATGGTTTCTAAAAGCTGAAATTTTTATTAGGGGTACTTTATTGTATATATACAATCAAGTACCCCTAAAATAAATTTCAGCTTTTAAAAACCATTTTTGTTTGTTTTGTTGAGCTTGCTGACAAAGATTGTTCTACAATATAGTTGACT